>JAJIBD010025590.1:0-282789 GCA_021461705.1 Cryptotis parvus
TAAAGACTGTTGGAGGACAGGTTTAGCTATTCTGGGAGTTTTGTTGTTTTGCCCACTCCCAGCTTAATCTACTTAAGTCAAGGTTCATTCTAATGAGACCTCTCTTCTATGTAAACACTACTAGAGGGTGTGGCAGTTACAGAAGTCACCTTGATTGAATAACTTCTGACTTACACATTTACGAAGACTTCTATGTTTTCTAGATTGGGCACAGCTCCTCTTTATACCCACTGCACCCAACGTAGGACAGTTAGAATTTACCAGGAGACTACCACCCTGGCTACGCTGAGACTATAGGAAGACTATAGGAAGGATCATACTAGTTTGCTCTAAGCAGACGAGAGTGACCCTTTCAGTACATGAGAACAAGATACTCAGAATCACCCTGGTGCAGATAATAATAAGAAGGACCTTGTGGGTACCATCTAGATTACATGAAGCTCATGAAGTTAAGATGTATCACTTTATATCAGCCCTCTCTCTCTCAGTGTTTTACATAAGAGATAATCTCCTTAGTCCCTGGCATAACCTTTGTTTATACCTGCAATAGGGTGTGGCACTACACTCTGTTTAGAGTTCTTTGTTGACATGCCCTCCCGGTTGGATTTCTTTGGTGTATATAAGGGGCTGACTTGAGGCCCCTTCACCTTTTTGCCTTTTGGTTCCTCAGCCTTCAGCTTTTGGCTCCTGCGGCTTTTGGCTTTTGGCTTTTTGGCTTTTGGCTCTTTGGCCTTTTGCTCCTTCTGGGTAGGACTCAGCTCGGGTGAGATCCTTTTCTCTTTGGTGGGAGACTTAGGCTCTTTTGTATGGTCTAAGTTCGGACCAGAGCTAAAGTTTGTTCATTATATTGGAGTGCTGTGGAAGAGCTTTTGTACTATTAAAAGCCTTTTTGGGAATGCACCGGACTCGTGAGTTTTCATCTGTTCTCCCGGCATCCTCGGAGGTAGAAGAGAACCTCTGTCCTGACACTGTCGGGGAGCCCGGCAGCGTTCCCCGACAAAAGACCACCAAACTCATGAGCCTAAACAACACAGAAGGTACAAGCAGCACTAACAAGCACAGTATCATTTCAATAGCATCATGTGAAATATGACTAACACAAATTGACTCTTACTGATCCAAGTTTTGATAATTCCATTTGCCTTTATGTTGTAACAAATGGTATAAAGTAAATTTGTTTGTGACTGCAAGGGGACAGGCTGGGGCCATGGGTGGGAAACTGAGGACATCAGTGAAGGGAAGGGCATGCTGCTGGTGTTAAAATAATTAGTTATTCTTTGCTCTATCTTTCTCTTTTCATTAGAGATGATGCCAAAGCAGATCTTCTTTAAAAAGTTGATGGAGAGGCTTCCCTTGGGTCCTGCACCTGAGCACATGCTTTAGAGGACTCCACATGTCACAAACACAGGCACTTTTATATTTATTTACTAAAGAACCTATGGATATCTCAGATACAAAACCACCATCACTCAGCCCTGGCAAGGTAGAGTAGGCCTTTATACACTTTCATAAGTAACACAAGTCACGCCCTGAGGAAACAAACACTTCTCCCAGCTCTTTCTTCAACCTCTTGAGAAAATGGTGACTATGTCTAATGCATCGAATGTATGTGGGTTGAGCTGCACTAATGTTGGTGATAGATACCTTTGAGATATGGATGCGTTGGAACAAGAAAAGCACCAATGCTTGCCTTACATGCGACTCACCCAGGTTGGATTCCTGGCGTTCTATATGGTTCCCTGAGCACCACCAGGAGTGAATCCTGAGTGCAGAGCCAAGAGTAATCCAAGCATCACTGGGTGTGCCCCAACACTCTCCCCCAAAAAAGAGCAAAATAAATTACCTCATACAAACCCTGCCTCTTAACAGTAGATTCTTGTGCTATGAAATGTAGTGCAAGAGTGCAGAGTGCACCAATAGTGCCAGAAGTGCCTATATCTCTACCACTTTGTGAAAAACATATTGCAAAACTTTGAGTCAAGCAGAAGTGTTAAAAATAGTATTTCTCTAATTTAACATTTTCTTCTTGAATCACTTTAATTTCTTTTTTTTTTGGGGGTTCACACTTCTAGTTCATTTTTCTATAATGTTACTGACTGTTTTACCCTCTATTTTTATTTCTATTTTATTGACTGGTTTTTTAAGTCACATTGGGGAATGCTCAGGGCTTACTCATGGCTCTGTGCTCAGGAATTATTCGGTAGTACTTAGGGAACCATTTATGGTGCTTGATATCTAACCCAGGTCAACTGCATACAAAGCAAGAGCAGCATCCACTGTACTATGTCTCCAGTCTCTTATTTGTTTGTTTGTTTGTTAAATCACACCCAGATGCACCCAGTACTTCCCCTAGTTTCTGTGCTCAGGAATCATTCCTGTTCAGTTATTTTTTTTGAAGTTATCAGGGGACCATATGTGGTTCTGGGATTGAACTAGGTCAGCTGCAAACTGGCACCTTATCTTACCTTTCTCACTTGATTCCCTTATTTTTATTTACTTATTTTTATTTATTTTTGTTTTTTGACCAATACCTGGAAATGCTCAGGGGTTACTCCTGGTTCTGCATTCAGGAATTACTCCTGGTGGGGCCTGGAGGACCATATGGAAAGTTAGTCATCAAACCTGGACATGCAAGTGCCCTACTGCTGTACAAGGTCTCCAGCCCCCCAATTTTTTAAAAGCTAAAATAATTTATTCATTTATTGGTTTAAAGGTCACACCCAGCAATGCTCAGGGTTACTACTGGCTCTGCAGTCAGAAATTACTCTTGGCAGTGCTTAGGGGACCCATATGGGATGCCAAGGATCCAGATCAGCCGCATGCAAGGCAAGTACCTATCTGCTGTACTATCTCTCCAGTTACAAATTCTTTATTTTTAGAAATTCTTCATGTACTAAGCATGTGAAGTCTTTGTCTTTGAATACCTGTAACACTTCTATTGTTTTTTTTTTTTGCAATAATGGTGCCAAGGATTAAATTTAAACCCCTGGTGCCAGTACCACCGTGCAAAACCATAAGTTTAAATCCTGAATCCTGACAGAGAGAGAGAGAGAGAGAGAGAGAGAGAGGGGACCCAGAAGAAGACTCAGTGGCTTAGGAAGCACCCAGGGCAAATGTAAGGTCCTGAGTTCAATTCTCACTATTGGGCATATACTGTGGTGATCCTGACCACTCCATAGTTTGGGATCCACAGTGAGGAAAATTTTTTAAAAGAAAAGACCTCTAAATTAGTGCAGAATTATCCGATATAATGACTGTCACTGTATCACTGTCTTCCCGTTCATCATCGATTTGCTCGAGCGGGCCCCAGTAACATCTCCATATGTCCTGTCTCATGACAGTAGAGCCCAAGGCATCTGCTTGCTCCAGGAACATAAAGAGCCTCAATCCATTCCTGAATGAGGTCTATAATTGTTACTGGTATTTGGCATATATATCAAATACAACACGGGTAGCTTGCCAGGCTCTGCCGTGCAGGTAGCATACTCTTGTAGGCATCTCTAAGTCCAGCATTTATTGATGAACCGCGCAGCCGCAAGTGGCCGCGCTGAGCTGGGCACTAATAGGCTGGTCTGATGGGTGGAGGCCTGACCAGAGAGAAGTCCGGATGTGGAAAATGGAGGCCCTCATGGAGTGGGGGTCATCTGGCTTGTTGCGAGGCTCTGCTGGGATGGTGGGCCAGGGCTAGAACCCACCATCCCTCCCGGCGCCTCGCGGCGGCTGGTCACAGGGAGAGCCAGTAGCAGCTCTGCCCCATGTCTGCGAGTCTCTCTAAGTTCTAATGACTCAGAACTTTAATGAAAGGGAGTGATCAGACTATAATGTTATAAAGGTCTTATTAAGGTATAGGAGAAAATATGGCAGTTGAGAATTCAACCCTTAGTAGGTGGAGAGAACCTTGAAAACTAGATGGAGAGATACCTTCTCTGGGTCTGTGACAGAAGAAAGAAAGCAATATATACTAGGACATCAAATATGAGAAATGGAATATTGCATCTCCAAAGCTTCCACCCTACCTGACAAAGTCAGCCACATGCTCTCCTCCACAGTCTCAAGACCACGGGAGTTGGGGAACCAGGAACAGTGCAGAGACCGTCAGAGACACAAAGAGACAAAGAGACAGTCGCATCACAGAGACACAGAGACATAGAATCACACACAGATAAAAAGGAACAGGAAGCAGGAAAATGATGTGGGGGCCGGAGGAGGTGGTTGATCTAAGAGACTAAGCATTATCTTAAAAAAAACCATTAAGTGATCAGAACAAAGATTAGTCACTTAGGGGCCGGAGCGATAGCCCAACGGGTAGGGCGTTTGCCTTGCATGCGGCCGGCCTGTGCCGGCCCGGGTTCGATCCCGGCATCCCATATGGTCCCCTGAGCATCGCCAGGAGTAATTCCTGAGTGCAGAGCCAGGAGTAACCCCTGAGCATCGCCAGGTGTGACCCAAAAAAGCAAAAAAAAAAAAAAAAAAAAAAGATTAGTCACTTAGTTCATTCCATCCTCATCATGTATGAGAGGAACGGACAGAAGGCTCCAGAAAAGGCCTGATTAGTTATAGACAAAACAAACATATCCTCTCTGTCCTGCCCACATCACAATTTTAGTTAAGCTAAAAATTTCAGCCTTAACAATACCTATATCATATAATTTCTTTGAAGAATGACATAATATGCTTAGCCCATTGCCTAATAATAAACGTTAATAAATTGTTATTTAATATATAAATAAGTAATAAATAATTGGGTTTTTTTTTTTGCTTCTTTGGGTCACACCGGCAATGCTCAGGGGTTTCTCCTGGCTCTGCACTCAGGAATTACTCCTGGCAGTGCTCAGTGGACCATATGGGATGCCGGGGAACAAACCCTGGCCGGGTGCAAGGCAAACGCCCTACCCTCTGGGCTATCGCTCTGGCCCAATAAATAATTGCTAAGTTGTTATTATAAGGTGGTCAAAAATAATAACTGAGGGAGGGACTAATTCACTGAATCAGAGAATGAAGAAATGACCAGTAGGCAGGAGTACTTGTAGCAATGGGAAGTGCTGTGAAAGTCAGTCAGGCCCAGTGCTCTCTGATGGACTACAAGTCATGAACATTCCCTGCCTGGGCTGCACTTTCCCCAGCGGAACTGGGGCCAGTCTGGGTACACAGATTCTTTGGCTATGTTTCTTTGACTATTATAACCCAGGAATTCAGCTTATTTTGGGTGAAATCCCTAGAAGTCCAACTTTAGAACTTAAGCTGGGCCTTATGGTTACATTTGCCAGTGAGTAATTCCCTCCAATACAATTTCTGGCAAACATTCTCAGTCACTCAGAGAATGTGCCACCATGTGTGGTTAATAGTAAGGCCACTGTGTCTTAGCATCGACTCATCTGTCAGAAAAGGAGTATTTTGAAATCTTGACCTCATTTGCAAACATGTGCTTGCATAAAACTTTTTGTCAGATGCTGACTTTCTGTTGTTCCCAATTTAGCCCTTCCCAATTTTCCTCAAACTGGTATGAAGAAAGAAAGAGAAACTTTTGATAAATTGTTTTCTGTTTTTATTTTAGTTCAGTTTTGTTTTTGGCTTGGAGGCAATTCCTGGTGGTGCTCAGAATGCACTCCAGCCCTTTGAGCCATCTCCCCAGCTCCTGAAATCTTGATTCAGGGCCAGAGAGAGAGTAGAGTGGGTAGGGTGTTTGATCCCGGTACTCCAGATGGCCTCCCCAGCCCTTCCAGGAGTGATCCTTGAGTTGGGAGCCAGGAGTGAGACCTGAGAAAAAACAAAAACAAAAATCTTGATTCAATTATGTTTAGGGGAGTTCATCTGTTTCTAGGCCAACTTCTAGGTTGACTCATGACTAGGGAAACAGAGGAGCAAAAGTACTGGAATGATAAAAGCTGGCATGGATGAGCGGTTACCTGTGTACCAATGTGTTTATCACTTTAAGCATAGCAGCTCCTTAACCACAGAATGACTCTGATATATAGGAAGGAAATGAGATATGAAGGTTAAATGACTTGTTAAAGGTTAAATCAAGTGGGAGAAGTTAAAAAATAAGCCAGAAACTTCCCTGAGAAAGTATAAATTTAGTAAATTGAATGTACGACATGAATGTATGACCATCCTCCAATCTTGATTTAGAAAATGGGAAAATGGACATGATTCTTCACAAGTTTCTTAAGACCTCACGCTGGGTCCTGGAGGGTGTATAGTTTTTCCTTTAAGATAGTGCATTAAAAATAAGAGAGTGGGGAAGGAAAGCAGAAGACAGACCTCTGAAGAAGAGGTATAACAATCAGATCTTTATTATGAAGGTCCTGTCAGAGAAAGTTGGTACTTGGAATACTTGGAGGTGTAAGTATGTTCAAGGAATTGTAATGAATCCAGTTTCTGGGTGATCTGAGATAGGCTAGGCATAAAACTACAAAGCACTAGAGGCAGATTTGGGATCATAAGCTGAATAAAAGTTTCCTTTTGACTAAATATTTATAGAGCCAATAATGAATTGATTATTATTGATAAGCAGAGTAATTTAAAATAAAATCAGAATTCAGAGAAAATTTGCCCAGAGGATGTTTTAGGAAGGTGAACTTTTTTTTTTTTTTTTTTTGCTTTTTGAGTCACACCCGGCAATGCTCAGGGGTTACTTCTGGCTCTGCACTCAGGAATTACTCCTGGCGGTGCTCGTGGGACCATATGGGACGCCGGGGATCTAACCCGAGCCTGTCAGGCCGGTCGCGTGCAAGGCAAACGCCCACCCGCTGGGCTATCGCTCTGGCCCCAGGAAGGTGAACTTAGAGATCAGCTTTGATGGTGGAGAGGACTTGGCCAAGTGGACTTAAAAGGGGGCCATTCCAGAAGAAAATAAAACACACAAAGGAAAAGGTAGTTAGAACAAAACAAGGCAAGTGGAGAAGACATAGGTGAGATCATTATTGGATTAAATAGCTGTGTTGAAGGCAGGAGACAAGAATTTGACAATTTAGATTGAGACTAGATTATATAGGACTGTGAAAATCAAGCTAAGAAATGTGTTGTTGGTTTTTTTTTTATTCTAATTTCATTTACTTGCTGCAATCTGTCCTTCTCAATACAACAACTCTGTTTAACATTCTTTGGGACTATAAAATATACGCAGAAGTAGAGAGAATAGCGGTACAATTGAGTGAATGTTTTTTTTTTTTTTTTTTTTTTTTTTTTTTTTTTTTTTAAACATTTTATTATACCACCGTGAGATATACAATTACAACGTTGTTCACACTTGGGGGTTTCGGTCACACAGTGTTCCAGAACCCCGCCTCCACCAGTGCCCATTTCCCACCACCAATGTCCCCAATTCCCCCGCCCCCACATCCCGCCTAAATGGCAGGTTCTTTATCTCCTCTCCTCTCCCTCTCTCTCTCCTCCTTCTCCCACACATTGTGGGTTGCACTACGTACACTTAGAAGCCATCATTTGCATTTTTTGTCTGTCCTTAATGCTCAGTTCTATGTTAGCATCAGAACTTTAGACATTTATTCATTGAGTGAATGTTTATGATCCACATCCTACCCAACCCCCAAACTCTCATTTCCTGTGTTGACATCCTGACACTAAATATGATCGTATTTGGAAGTGGAACCTTTGGGCTAAGTAGGTCATTAGGTGTAACTCTCATGAATGAGATTAGTGCCATCATAAAAGAAACCCCAGAGAATTCAATCCCTGTTCTTTGCGGCAGGAAAACATACAGAAGATGCCATCTAAGAAGCAGGAAGCAGGTTCTCACCAAGCATTAATCTGTTGGCACCTTGATCTTGGACTTTACTTCCACAACTGTAAGAAATTAATTTCTAGGGGCTGGAGTGATAGTTCAGCAGGTAGGGCATTTGCCTTGCACGCGGCCGACCGGGTTCGATCCCTGGCATCCCTGAGCACTGCCAGGAGTAATTCCTGAGTGCAGAGCCAGGAGTAACCCCCTGAGCATTGCCAGGTGTGACCCAAAAATAAATTTAAAAAAGGACATTAATTTCTAGGACTGGTTAGATAGTACAGTGGGTAAGGTGCTTGCCTTGTGCACTGATGACATGGGTTCTATCCCTAGCACCCCCCTATGGACCTCTGAGCATTTCCAGGAGTAATTCTTTAGTGCACAACCAGGAGTAAGACCTGAGCACTGCTAGGTGTGGCCCACAAAGCAAAACAAAACAAATGTATACTTTTTTTTTGTTTATAAGCCATCTATTTTATGGAATTGTTATAGTAGATTAACTGACTAAATTAAAAGATTATAAACCCTTTGGGCCCCATCACTCAATTTAAATTAATTCATGCCCAAACTTATCTGTGCTTTCAACACAATCCCTCTCTAATATTCAGTCAATATTCTAATACCTATTTCATAGATTATATTATGTAATCACTTGTATCACTTGTCTTCTTGTTGTTTATAGATTTGCTAGAGCAGGCGCCAGTAACGTTCTCCATTTGTCCCTGTCGCATGCTTCAGGGACATGAAGAGCCTCAAACCATACATTCAGGTCGTGGGAATGAGGTCTATTGTGTAATGGGTATATTATATAATACATTTGTTATATGCATTATAAAATATAGACATGTTCATGACAGTTTGAACATTATTTAAATCAAAAATTATAAAGATTTTGACTTTGCAATTAGTTGATAATATCCTTTAAATCTCTTTTTTTAAAATTTTAATTTAGGAGCCAGAGCTATAGCTCAGCGGGTAGGGCGTTTGCCTTGCACGTGGCCTGCCCATGCCGGCCTGGGTTCGATCCTCGGCATCCCATATGGTTCCCGAACACCGCCAGGAGTGATCCCTGAGTGCAGAGCCAGGAAAAACCCCTGAGCATTGCCGGGTGTGACCCAAAAAGCAAAAAAAAAAATTAATTTAGTTTTTTTATTAAAGCACCATGATTTACAAAGTTATTCAGAGTTGAATTATATATATATATGATATTGCAATATCGGTTCCACCACCAGTGTCCCTCCACCTATGTTCCCAGAATCCCTCCCATATTTCCCACACCCCAGACTATCCTCTTGACAAGCATCTTTCACAGTTCAGTTGTTGGAGTTTGAGTCTCTTGATTTTAATGTTGTAGACTGTGTATTTGGATATTTAGCTCTATCATTCCTTAACACAAACTTTGTACCTTAGTCCACGGATCCCCTCATGGCTTCTCATCTGCTTCTTCTCTCTCCTTCCCTTCCCCTCTTTTTTTTCTTCTCCTCCCTGCACTCTGGGGCCAAGTTTGATCTGGACATCCACACTTTTAAAACATTGCATTCCCTGGTCCACATATTCTAAATGCCAACTATAAATGCTATCATACTGTGTTTATCCCTCTTCTGGTTTACTTCATGTAACATGGCTTCTTCCAGTTTCATCCATGTTGCCACAAATAGCATGATTTCATCAATACTTATAACTGAGTAGTATTGTGTATATAAACCACATCTTCAATTGTGTGTATAAACCACATCTTCATGACCCACTTATCTGTTGTTGGACATCTAAGCTGATTCCAAATCTTAGCCACTGTGCTGAGTATTGCAATGAAAAAATAGTGTGCATACATTTTTTCGAGTGAATGATTTTCTGTCCTGAATATAGATACCCAAAAGTGAAATTTCTGGGTTATATGGGAGCTCAATTCTGAGTTTACTGAGTACCCTCCATCCCGCTTTCCATAGTGGTTGTACCAGACAACATTCCTACCGTCAGTAGATGGGCATTACCCACCACAGAAATTGTTTCCAGTATTTTTTATATGTGCCATTCTCACTGGTGTAAGATGATACCTTACTGTTGCCTTGATTTGAATTTCCCTAATAATTGATGAAAAACATTTGTCATGTGCCTGTTGGCTTTCTGTTGATCTCCTTCAGAGAAATGTCTATTAATTTTATTCGTATTCCACCTCCCAGTTTTTAGTTGAATCACAGTGAGATACATAGTTACAAAGTCGTTCATGATTGGGTTTCAGTCATACAATGTTCCAACACCTGTCCCTTCACCAATGCACATTTCCCACCACCAAAGTCCCCAGTTTCCCTCCTGCCCCATGCCCAGTCTGCCTCTCTGGTCTTTCCTTTTGGGCCTTATGGTCTGCAATACAGATACCAAAAAGCTATCAGGTATAACCCTTTACCTGCTTTCAACTCTTAGTCCCTGTCCAAAATGATAATTTCCTACTATCATCATACTGGTCCCTTCTCTATCCTAACTGTCCTTTTCCTACTTACCCCAGACACTTTTGTGACAAGCTTCCAATAATTAACCAATCTCCCTGGCTGTAGTTTACCCTGGCCTAGGATTTTAGTTTCATACTATACATTTTTATATCCCACAAATGAATGCAGTCATTATATATATTTTATATATATATATATATATATATATATTTATAGTATGCTACCCGCACGGCAGAGCCTGGCAAGCTACCCGTGTCGTATTTGATATGCCAGATACCAGTAACAATTATAGACCTCATTCCCATGACCTGATGGAATGGTTTGAGGCTCTTTATGTTCCTGGAGCAAGCAGGTGTCCTTGGGCTCTACTTGCATGAGACAGGACATATGGAGATGTTACCGGTGCCTGCTCAAGCAAATCGATGATGAACGGGAAGACAGTGATATATATATTTATATGTCCCTCTCCATCTGACTCATTTCACCCAGTGTGAAAATCTCCATGTCCATCCATTTATAAGCAAACATCAATACTTCATTTTTCCTAACGGCTGCATAGTGTTCCAGTGTGTAGATGTACCATAGTTCTTTTTTTGCCCCCGAGGGGCAAAGGGGGTGTGCACCATTCCTGGAGGTACTCCAATACCAGATAAATGCATGGAATGGATGGAGCAAGCTCTTAGTCCCCAAAATCCATTTAATATATTGTCCTCAGATAGAGGATGTATCAGATATTAAACTACTAAGAACAGATACTACTTTTGACCATAGCCAAAAGGCTGAGAAGAGATTATAGTTCTTTATCTAGTCGTCTTTTCTCAAGCCTTCGGTCGCTTCCAGATTCTAGCCTCTACTCATTTTTTGATGGGCTTTTTAGATTTTATTGTTGTTAATCTTTGTGACTACTTTATAGATCCTGGACATTAACCCTTTAACTGATGTGTTAAGTGCGAATATGTTCTCCCACTCAATTAGCTAGCTGTCATTTAGTTTCAGTCCACGTTTCTTTTGCTATAAAGAAACTTTTCAGTTTGATGTTGCCCATTTGTTTAGTTTTGATTATGTAGTCTTTGCTAATGACATTTCATCATTGAAGACTGCTTTGAGGTCTTAGAGTGTTCTGTTTGTATTTTCCTCAATGTATTTTATAGATTCAGGTCTGATCTCAAGGTCTTTGATACACTCTGAGTTGACTTTTAGTAAGGTGTGAGATATGGATCCAACTTTAATTTATTTCTTATAGTTATCCAACTCTCCCAACACCATTTGTTGAAAAGGGTTTTTTATTTATTTCTATTTTTTATATTTCATGCTTGCCTGTCATAAATTAGTTGGTCATATATATGGGGGATTATCCTTGGATATTCTATTCTGACTCATTGTTCAGAGAGTCTTTCTTTATTCCTGTACCATGCTGTTTTAATCACTATGGCTTTATCGTATAGATTCAAGTAAGGCAGTGAGATGCCTCCCAGTTTCTTGCTTTTCAATATGATTTTGGTTATGCAGAGTCTTTTATAGTTCCACACAAACTTTATCACTGATTGTTCTAAGTTCTTGAAGAATATTGTCTGGATTTGAAAAGGGATTGCACTGAATCTATGTAGTAGTTTAGGTAAGATATTCATTTTGACAATGTTAATTCTTCCAATCCATGAACATGGAATGTTCTTTCATTCCCTAAGATCTTTATTTTCTTTCTTGGTTTGAAGTTTTCATGGTACAGTTTTCACCTCTTTCATTAAGTTGATTTCCAGGTATTTGATGTCTTTGAACACTTTAACTTTTTAACACTATTAGACTTTAGAACTCCTCTGATTAATTACTTATTATAGGAATGAAACTGATGTGTGCATTTACCTGTAAAAGTTGACAAAAGCTATAAGATAAAATAACAAAGACAAATGGAATTTATGTATGCACACACAGACCACACAGTACAAAATATCCTATATGCACACACAATACACAATAGCCTTCACCTGAAAAGGTCCCTTCTGACTCTTACACACCTAAGAGCAAGAGAAATATAAAAGAATAAGAGATAATTCCAGTACAATACATCTTGACTACAGGGAGTGTCTTCCACAGTAGGAAATATACTACACTGGATCATTGCCTGGCCTCAGCCATAAATTACCTTGAGGCTGCCACTAAGAGAAGCCTGGACCCTGGTTATGTGATACCATGTTTACTGACCACAGTTTTTTCATCGGTAAAAAGATAATATAATCATACAGATTTCATGGTATTGTTTTAAGAATTAAAGAAGGCAATGTTTGTAAAGACTTGGCACAGAATTTGACTCTTAGAAAGTGTTCTCAGTAGAAAATAACAATTAATTAAAGCTTAAACATATCTGTCAAACTTCAGGTTCCAACCACCAACTTGAGAACATAAGTTCTCAACTAGAGAACACAGAAGGCAGAGCAAGTTAAACTATATTGGTCAGGGCCGGAGCCGATAGCCCAGCGGGTAGGGGCGCTTGCGATCCCCAGCATCCCATATGGTCCCCCCGAGCACCGCCAGGAGTGATTCCTGAGTGCAGAGCCAGGAGAAACCCCTGAGCATTGCTGGGTGTGACCCAAAAAAGCAAAAAAAATAAAAAATAAAAAATAAACTATATTGGTCAGCAAACTTCAGACTATAGGGAAACACCAGGGGATATCTCCTGGCTTGTTACATAAATAAGTGGAAGGGAAGAAACAAACAAAAGATGTTTCTTATTTTTTCTTTTCTTTTTCTCTATTGACTAACAGTACGATACACAATCATAAAGCTGCTCATGAGTAGGTTTCGGTCATACAGTGTTCCAAAATCTATCCCTCCACCAGTGTACATTTCCCGTCACCAATGTCCCCAGTATCCCTCCAGCCACACCCCTCCTCCCATCCTGCCCCTACGGCAGGAACTCTTCTCCTTCTCCTTTTCCCTCTCCTCCTCCTCCTCCTCCTCCTCCTCCTCCTCCTCCTCCTCCTTCTCCTCCTCCTTCATCTTATCCTCCTCTTCTTCCTTCTCCTTCCTCTCTCTTTCCTCTCTCTCCTTTTGGACATTATGATTTGCAATGCAGATACTGAGAGGCCCTCATGTTTGGTCCTTTACACACCTTTAGCACACAGCTCCCATCCAGAGTGATCACTTCTAACCGTTATTATCACAGTGGTCCCTTCTCTATTCCAATGGCCCAAAAGAGATTTATAAAGTGTGTGTGTGTGTGTGTGTGTGTGTGTGTGTTGAGGACTGGCGAGAGCACAGAGTCAGAGGTGGATGTGCCTAGCCTGACTGCAGTGTCATATGTTCTGCACACCCCTCTCGCCTAACCCTGGGTGCACTTCCACGTGTAGCTCCTGGTCTTTAGCACTGCTTTAGTTAAGCAGCACCATATACTCAGACCCTCTCATGGAACTACTGGTCTGATTGACTGAATATCACTGGAAGAAAACCAGGAGTTGGAATTCCTGAGGCATACCTTCCTCCCCTCCCCACAAAAAGAGATGAAACCATGTTTACATTAAAAGAGTCTAGTATAAATTTTCAAAATGACTTTCAATGTGATCCCCCACACACACTCTGTTTTGGAGAGGGGTATGGAGATCAAGAGCCATTTTCAGCAACCCTGGGGCAATTTCTGGGTTACTTCTACTGGTGGCAAAACAGACACTAATCAGTCTCGGATTTTTAAGTTCCATGTGACAATAATACACAGTATAGAATGCAGCATAGAACAGCATCAAGCGGGGCTGGAGTCCAGCGGGTAGGGTGTTTGCCTTGCACGTGGCTGACCCATGCCGGCCCAGGTTCGATCCCCAGCATCCCATATGGTCTCCCCGAGCACCGCCAGGAGTAATTCCTGAGTGCAGAGCCAGGAGAAACCTGAGCATTACCGGGTGTGACCCCCAAAAAAAGAAAAAAAAAAAAAAAAAAAGAACAGCATCAAGCATGATTTCAAACTTCAGCTACTGCACCACAAAGGGTTCACCACATGCTCAACCAGGACTGATTGAGCAGGGACCCACAGACATTCTGAGACCAACAGCTCTAACTTTATTCTAAAAATTTTCCAGACTCCATACTTTGCCAGCTGTTTGCCTCCAGTGACCTCTTTCTGCCAACCACTAGGTGACGACATCCTGGGTCCTCAAATAAACATCTGACAGAATCAGTTTTTGCCAACAATGACACCAGCAATTGTTATAGCATTGCTAACATTTCCCTTTCTTTCTTGTTATTCTATTCTTTATTTGGTTACCTCTTACTTTCACTCTTTTCATTTGTTCTCTAAATATTTACTGAAGGAAATTACATCTTGGGGATTCCCAGATGTGTACCAGGATTGATGTCAGCTTAGAGAATCTCCAGGATCACTTTCTGCCTTTTTATTGGAGTATGTATTCCACACCATATCCAAAGACTGTCACTTTCATGATTTCCTTTTCCTTGCATCCCCAATTAGTTTGGTTCTCTACCCTTGCATCTTCCTTTTTGTTCACTGTTTTGAGCCTGCCATCTTTTAATCTCATCCAAATGACATGTGGAAGGCTGGAAGGAATTACCTCATTTATCCCTTCATCTTTTTACTCAACAAATATTTATTGAGTAACTTCTATGTATCAAGTACTGAAATAGTTCCGGTGGGATAAGTTGAGTACAAACTTTGCCTGCAAGGTTAGTATTGCGGTGTCCAAGATGGGACCACCAATAACATGGGGTTTATGAGCACTTAAGATATAGCTAGTCTGAAATAAAATGGTGAAAACACACATCATATTTTGATCGATTTTGATAATGTAACGAAATGTAATAGTTTTAAATACCGGATTTAATACTGGGTTAATCAACCCAGGTATGCTGATCCAGAGACTTACATACACGGGCAGAGCTGCTACTTGCTCTCCCTGTGCCCAACTAATCACTAGGTGCTGGGGGAGGGATGGCGGATTCTAGTCCTGGCCTGCCACCCCAGCAGAGCTTCGCAAGAAGCCAGAAGAACCCCCCACACCATGAGGGCCGCCGCTTTTCCACATCCGACTCCCTCTCCTCAGAGCTCCACCCAGCAGAAGAGCTGATCACAGCCCGGCTCATCACTGATCCACCCTGCAGCAGTCTTTTCCAAGCCCAACCCAGGTATGCTGATCCAGAGATTCACACACACGGGGCAGAGCTGCTATTTGCTCTCCCTGTGCCCAGCTGATCAGAAGGCGCCCAGGAGGAGTATCCCACCCGCATGGCAGAGCCTGGCAAACTACCTGTGTCGTATCTGACATGCCAAATCACTATCACTATCTTCCCGCTCATCATCAATTTGCTTGAGCGGGCTCCAGTAACATCTCCATATGTCCTGTTTCATGCTAGTAGAGCCAAAGGGCATCTGCTCATTCCAGGAACATAAAGAGCCTCAAACCATTATATTAGGTCATGGGAATGACCTAACATAATTGTTACTGGTATTTGGCATATCAAATATGACACGGCAGTTTGCCAGGCTTGCCGTGTGGGTGGCTTACTCTTGTAGTCACCTCTGAATAAAGCATTTATTGATGAACCATGTGGCCGTGATGGCATAGGCCGTGCGAGCCAGGCTGTGATAGGCCTCGTCTGCTAGATGGAGTTCTGACGAGAGGGAGGTCCTCCCCTTTCGACATGCCAAATACCAGTAACAATTATAAACCTCATTCCCATGACTTGATGGAATGGTTTGAGGCTCTTTATGTTCCTAGAGCAGGCAGATGCCCTTGGGCTATCTCACATGTGACAAGACATATTGAGATGTTACTGATGCCCGCTCAAGTAAATCGATGATCTACGGAAAGTCAAGTGATCAAGTGGCTGGGCTAATATGCTATTAAAGTTAAAATTAGTGGGTCTGGAGAGAATACTGTGGGTAGGATGTCTGCCTTATGCTCAGCCAATTCCTGGAACCTTGCAGCATCCCCTATATAGTTGTAGTCCCCAAACCAAAATAATTCGTTGTTTATTAGCTTGTAATTCCCATTAGAATGTGTGTTCCTTGAGGTTAGTGACCAGGTCTATGTTGATAGAAACATTTCCTCAGCTTCTGGCACAGCTCCAAATCACACAAGACTTTTAAAAAGCAACTGGTTTTACTTGTTCTCAGATATTAGGATGTAAAGATTATATTGTCTTCATTTTTCTGAATCAGACAGTTTTATCTGTCATGGTTGTCAAAAAAAGTCTCTCGGTCTCTCTCTCTCTCTCTCTCTCTCTCTCTCTCTCTCTCTCTTTGGCTTTTTGGGTAACACCTGGCTCTAAACTAAGGAATTATTCCTTGCTGTGATGGGGGCCATATGGGACGCCGAGATCAAACCCGGGTAGTTTATGTGCAAGGCAAACACCCTCCCCGCTGTACTATCACTACAACCCTGGTTGTCTAGAAGCCTTAAATTAATTTTTCAGGAAACTCTTCCGTAGCTTTCCAGAATACTAGCTTTAAGGAACCCAAGAAGTATCAGATGTCTCTTTCTCAGATTATTGAGGACTCTCTCTCTCTCTCTCTCTCTCTCTCTGTCTCTCTGACTCTTTGTCTCTGTCTCTTTCTTTGCTTTCTTTTTTTTTTGTTTTTTGTTTTTGGCTCCCCAACCGGTGGGCCACGTGCAAAGTAAACGCCCACCGGCTGTACTATGGCTCTGGCCCAAGACACTCTCTTTTAAGAAATTATGGGTCCCTACATCAACTGGGCATTACTGGCCAGGGTAAATCCCAATGTCTTACCACTCCAGACATCGCATTCAAAGCGGAACTCTATAGGTATTCCTATGAATACCTCAAACTTCCATGTATCCTTCCTTCTTTCTAGGACGATTGGCATGACAATTTCTGTTTTTGTGTGGGAGCCATCCCTGACAACTCTTGGGGGTTACTCCTGTCTCTGCGTTCAGGAATTATTCCTGGCCATTCTGGAAACATGTGAAATACCGGGACTGAACCCAGGTTAGCAGCGCGCAAGGCAAATGCTGTACCTGCTGTGCTATCATCCCAGCCCCTGGGATGACAATTTCTGAAAACTCAAGTAAATTCCTAGAAATGCTGGTCAATGAATGATGCAAGTGAATTTTAAGAGATTAAATGGAATTAGCCATGCTGGGAAATATAGACTTTACCCTCAAATACAGATTAGCCAACCTGAGAAATACAGACTTTTACCTACAAATGAGCAGCAGCTAAGGTACCAATCACTTCTCAGTGAAGATTTCCAGATCTTCCAATTTTTTAAAAGGAAGCCAGAAATAAAGATTTTCAAGTAGTATCTCTATTTCCTTGTTAAAAAGTGCAAGTTTTACAAGGTATATTTTGTAAACCATGTCATTCACACCTCAAAATTCAGTGATCTCTTATGTTAGTGTACCTATTTGGCAACTATCACAAGACAGGCTTAGAATATTTTTATCATGCCCATAATCTCTCACATTGTCTCAAACAGTTAATGCCTGTGCTATCCCACTTCTCTCCACTCTGGCCTTCACCCTGGGCAACTAATACTTTACTTTCTGTTGTTAACAGGTAGGGCATTTGCCTTGCACGCGGTCGACCTGGGTTCGATTCCTGGCATCCCATATGGTCTCCTGAGCACCGCCAGGAGTAATTCCTGAGTAAAGAGCCAGGAGTAACCCCTGAGCATTGCCGGGTGTGACCCAAAAAGGAAAAAAAAAATACATTATTGGGCCGGAGCGATAGCCCAGCGGGTAGTGCGTTTGCCTTGCACGCGCCGACCCATGCTGGCCCGGTTCGATCCCCGGCATCCCATATGGTCCCCCCGAGCACCGCCAGGAGTAATTCCTGAGCGCAGAGCCAGGAGAAACCCCTGAGCATTACCGGGTGTGACCCAAAAAAGCAATAAAAAAAAACTTTCTGTTGTTATACCTTTGTCTTTTATGGATGCGCCATATAAATGAACAGTTTGTGAGCTCTGTGCCTGCTTCCCCACTGAACACAATGTTCCAGCTTTCATCCCCTGTGCATATACCTATTGTTCATTCATTTTTATTTTTCACTGCTGAATGACCAATGTATAGATCTACAGCAGTATTCATCAGTAGGTCATATATTCTATTTGGGGGCATATCATTAACTGTGCAAAAGTCTTTGTTCTGGATATTTTTTTCAGTAGACTGAAATTCTGGCTTACTTTTCAGTGAACACCAAAAGCCAGAATAGTGGCCCCTGCTATAAAAAAAAATTAAAATAAAAAATAAATAAATATTTTATGTTAACTTACCTATTTGTCAACTATCACAAGTCAGCCTTGGAATATTTTCATCATTCTTTTATTTTTAAAGAAATTGGTCTACTACCTCCCATAGGTAGTAGAACATTTTTACTCCTTCCAGAAATAATTAAGAGATCCTATTTTTCTATATCCTTTCCAACTTTTATTATTGTATTTTTTCTTAGAGTCATTTTACTGGGTGTGAAGTGGTTTCTCATCATGGCTTTGATCTGCAGCTCCCAAATGTTTCATAGCTCTTGATTTTTTTTTAATGCTGGAATTTATTTAAAACATTAATAAAAACTTCATATCAGTTTTGGAAAGATGAAACAAAAACAGTTTAGAACAAAATAGGTTCAGGGCTGAAACTGCCCTGAGGGAACAAACCTGGGCTTTTGACCTAGACTACAAAACAATGGCCTGGGAACTTTTTTGTGTGTGTGCCTAAAAGCACCCTAGAGTGCCAGCAAAAATTACTGTGGAGAAAGAGGGAGAAAATTTCTCACTCACTTGTAATGAACTTATAGATTAGAAAAAAAGGACAAATGTTCAACTATACATTTGTAAATTCCACTTCCCCGTAAGTCATCTTTGCAACACAGTCACTGTATAAGTCTTCAGTTGCATATACTGTTTTTTTTCCTTAAAATATTTTATTATGCCACCATTAGATATACAATTACAAGATGTTCATGCCTGAATCTTGGCTCTACAGTGTTCCAACACAGATCCTTCCACCCCTGCCCATCTCCCATCACCAATGTCCCCACCTCCCTTCCCCTTCCCCCAGCCTGCCTCCATTGTAGGTTCTTTATCTCCTTTCTCTCTCTCTCTCTCTCTCTCTCTCTCTCTCTTCTCGCTTCCCTTTCTTACACATACATTGTAGATTGTAATATATTCTAGAACATTATTGGTTCCACTATTTTGATGTACCACATCCGACCACAAAAATGGCGGCTATTATGGTGAGCTGAGTCTCATCTGGCTGCTTCTGAGGCCCTACAGAGGTGATGGGCCCACTCCCCAAACCCATCTTGCCTCCTGAGAGCCTCATGGTCAGCTAAGCCAGGGAGAGCCAGATGGCAGCTCCTCCCCACCCCATAACCCCCCTGCTTCTGAGTCTCTGCATCATGACCGAGAGCCCTGAGGCAGTTCGTGGGCAGGGCCACCAGGCCTCTGTGACGGGTTCAGAGAGGGTCATGGGGATCCCAGCTCCATCTCCAGGAACACCCGTGACTTCTGCCTCTGAGAGCCGCCTACCTGGGCTCGAACTCGGCTGCTCTGAGCTGGTCTTGAGATCAGCGTCTCTCTTGCTTGGATTCTGATGAGCTGTGGAGTTCCACTGTGAAAATGGCAGCTATTATGGTGAGCGAGTCTCATCCAGCTGCTTCTGAGGCCCTATAGAGGTAATGGGCCCGCTCCCAAAACCCATCTTGCTTCATGGGAGCCTCATGGTCAGCTGAGCGAGGGGAGAGCCGGATGGCAGCTCTCCCCACTGTGCTTCTGAGTCTCTGCATCATGGCCGAGAGCCCCAAGACAGTTTATGGGTGGGGCCACCAGGCCTCCAGGATCGGTCAGAGAGGAGAAGGAGTAATCCAGCTCCATCTCCAGGAATGCCTGGTGACTTCTGCCTCTGAGAGTCGCCTACCTGGGCTTGAACTTGGCTGCTCTGAGCTGGTCTTGAGATCAGCATCTCTCTTTGGTGGGTTCTAATGAGCCGTGGGGTCCAGACAGTGATAATGGTGGCTATTATGATGAGAGAGTCTCATCCGGCTGCTTCCGAGGCCCTACAGAGTTGATGGGCCCACTCCTAAAACCCATCTTGCCTCCTGGGAGCCTCATGGTCAGCTGAGCTAGGGGAGAACTGGATGGCAGCTCTCCCCGTGTGTCTGAGTCTCCTCATCTTCTATCTCGATTTCTGTCTCTGTATTTCTTTCTCTCTCTTCTCCTACACCTTGTTACTTGCCTTCCAGTTTATGCTGCAATTATCTCTGTGTATATTCAGTAGTGAGTTTTAGTATGACTTTATAGTTCCTCATTCCCCATCAACCTCCCCAGTTTGTTACAACTACAGTGATCATTATGTTGTACAGAGTGAAAGATCCTGGGAAGGACCTGGTCCTAGCCTACTTTGTTATCGAAGCCTCTTGCGTGGCTGCCACTGTCACAGCTGTGCGCCTGGTCTGCCCCTTGTCCAGTTCATCTAGTTGTGGAGGCTGCAAGCCCAAAGCCATGCCCACCGGCATGGAGAGAGAGGAGCCCAAATCCCTGCTCCAGTTCCGCCAGCGTGCTTCCCCCTCGTGACTGCTTTACCCTAGTTGCTATGTTGGTCTCGGCCGGGACTAGCCGATTCCTCAGACTCCATGGGCTGCTCCACGGGGCCGGGCAGCACAGCTTTGCTTCTGGTCTGTCCCTTGTCCAGTTCATCTCTATTGTTACTGTTTTTGGCATATCGAATACACCACGAGTAGCTTGCCAGGCTTTGCCATGGCTCTGGGTTCATCCCAGGGAGCCCAGTCTTTTCCTATGTCAGACCATCCACCATCCAGGGCCCACAGGGCAGAGCCCTGTGGGTGTAGACAAGCCTATCTCCTGTCTGCCAACTGCCAACACAGCTGGGTACCACAGCCACACCTGCAACACCTCGAGGGGCAGTAGTATTTTTTTTTTTTGCTTTTTTTGATCACACCTGGCAATGCTCAGGGGTTTCTCCCTGGCTCTGCACTCAGGAATTACTCCTGGCGGTGCTCGGGAATGCCGAGGATTGAACCCGAGCTGGCATGGGCTGGCTGCATGCAAGGCAAACGCCCTACCTGCTGGGCTATTGCTCTGGAATATTTACTGTTTTTAAAAAAAAAGTCTTAGGAATCCGCCAAAGGTTAAATGCCAAGTGAATGGTAAGGGTGGATTCAAACCTGGCTCTAAATTCTGTGCTTTCCTCATCAAAATGGCAACAAATTTAGGGGGTGAATTTGCTAGAGTCGGAAGAGGTTATTTGTCTGGCTGATAGTAATGGGTATGGACATAATGCATGGGCAAGGGAAGAGGAAAGAATCACAGAGGTTTTAAGACTGGTTTCATTAGCAAAGGGAAGTTGGCAAAAGGAAGAATTTAGTTGGTGGAATGAAGTGTATGTGGAACAAAAATAGGTTTGGGACCTGAGTTTTGTTTTTGCAGTTTCCTTCCCACCCAGGCAGAGAAATGTCTAGCAGGTATTTGAAGATGTTGGGATCCAAGTGCTAGAACTATTCAATGGCTAGCGATATCATAGCAGACACTATCATTGACTCTTCATAAAGTCTTGTAATTGTAACCAGAGCCATGGCAGAGCCTGGCAAGCTACGTGATCTTTGATGCCGGTGAGCTTCCTTCTCCCTTGTCTGGTTTTTAGTGTTTTTCTTTTTAAATTTGAGAAACTGCAAACTTGGATGCAGATATGCCTGTTGGTATGTATATAATGTCCTAAGAATGTAATGTTACATTCAGAAATGACCTCGGAGGGGGCTGGAGCAACGGTACAGCAAGGAGGGAGTTTGCCTTGCACCTGAGCCAACCGGGGTTCTATCCCGCATCCGATATGGTGCCCTGAGCACTGACTGCCAGGAGTAATTCCTGAGTATAGAGCCAGAATAGCCCCTGAGCATTGCGTGTGACTCAGTGTGTGACCCAATGTGTGACACACACACACACACACACATTTAGTGTGACCCAAAAAAGGAAAAAAAAAACACAGAAACGACCTCAGAGATGGACAAAACTGAAACTTAGGCCTTGAAAATAGAATTTTCAGTCTTCTTTAAGTGCGTTAAAATTCAGAAGAGGCATACCCTGTACATATTTTGAACAGTTAACGTGTACTCCACGCATAGACTGCACCAGGACCTTCATGAAGCCGAGTCGTAAGGCAGCTGAACAAGGCGCAGCTAACTGCCCTAGTGCGCAGGGAGGGGTGGGGACCAGATGTCCCAGGACAAAGGACAATACAGAACCTGATTCGGATTTCCCCAGGAAGAACTCTGCACTCCGCTGCCTCCGAGCTTTCTCTAAATTCCACTAAATCTTCCTTATCATTTCCTGTCTTGTTTTGTTTTTCCACTTTATTCTCACTTTACTGGATTGGAAGTTTCCTAGATTTAGTCACTTCTGTTACATATACTAACATGGACGCATATCCAACAGAAATGTGCCTGCTACAAAGATCTTGATCATTCTGAGTTCTAAGAAATAATCCACTTTGTCGTTGTGAGGCAGCTTTCATGGTATAGTGGTAGACACAGCGGCCTTCCATTTTGTTCTGAGAGCTAAACCTCACTATATAGAATCAGGTTAAAAACTGTGACGCAGATGAGGTGAGGCTACAGACACTTCATTGTTAACTTTGATTTATTTTTCAGCTTATTTTGGAGCCTTTTTTATTTTTCAGGTTTCAAACATTTTCCATGTCTTAGCGAATTCTGCAGAACCTTCTCATTAACCCGCTCACATTGGGAGCCCCCATTTGATATAAGGACCCACGATAGAGGCGAATGACGCCCTTTTCAGGTCTCCTCTTAAAGGTGGGTTTCTCCGTCTTCCGGAATCTCAGACAGAAGGCAGCGTGGGAAGGCCCCTTCCTCGCAAACACCGTCACTGCAGCAGTCGATGAAGCAGACGGACACTGCGAGCTCAGCGGCTCTGGGCAGGGTTGGGCGCGAGTCGCGACAGTGACCAGAGCGCGGGTCAGCAGCAGGGCCTCGGTAGAGCCCCCGCGCATGGGCAGAGCTGCACCCCATCCCCTCCCCCTTCCCCACTGCAGGTGAGCACTGAGCCGTGGCCCCTGCCCCACCCCCAACCCCAAGGTGACGTCATGCCTCTGGACCGCGCTCCGGCTCCGCCCCTGCAGGCAGAGCGGGGGCCCGCGACTTGCACTGGAAGCTAGTCCCGAGGCGATCCTTGCTGGTTGCGGCAGGCTGAGGGGGCTGTGGGGGCGCTCTGGTGGGCGGCCGTAGCATTCTCGCACTACAGCGAGCTGCGTCCCAGCGGGACTCGGTTCTGGCCTCTGCACACTCGCCCCGTACCTCGCAGAGCTTAGGCCCGGCCAGGGTCGGCTGTGGGTGCCCCGCGGGATAACTGGAAGCCCAGCCAGCCTCAGCTGTCCATCTCCGCCCGAGCCAGCCAATCGCCCGCGAGAGCCTCGGCCGCACCTCTTGGAACCTATGACAGGCAGTAGGAGCAGCCTATAAGAGCGGAACCCCGTCGCAGTGGGCGGCGGGCGCGAGCCAATGAGCATCCTTTCAGGTGGGTGGAGGGAGCGGACCTCGGGAAGGTAGCTTCGCTCGGGTTGCTAACGTCTTCCCTAGGAGATGGGCGCGCAAACGGACCAGTGGGTCTGGGGGCGGTGGTGACGGGCGTGGAGTCGGCCCAATGAGGGTGGGAGGAGGAGGGGCAGCCCGTAGCAGCATTGCTAAAGGAGCCCGGTGGGGGCAGCGGTGGCTTGGGACTGAGGCGCGGTGTCCGTGGTCGCGGCTCGGGGCGTGCGCCGGCGCCACCATCTTCAGCTGAAGGTGAGAGGTGCGGATGCCGGGTCCGACTGCGGCTTCCCGGGCCGGGGCAGGCGTGTGGGCTGGGGGGCGTCCGGCGGCTCTGAGGAGAGGAATGGAGCCGAGGCTGGCGCCGGGGCCGCCGGGGGAGGAGGGGGCTCTGGGCGAGGGTTGTGGCTGCCGGGACGGCAGGTCCGGAGCGACTAATGAATGAGCCGAGAGCTGCCCGAGGTGCGGGATCCTTGGAAGGGCGCACGGACAGCGGGGCGCTGAAGCGAGCCGCCTGCAGGGGAGCGCCGGGCTCCGCGGGCTCCAGAGGGCTGGGCTGGATTTGGGAGAGTGGAACTGGTGGGATTCGTGGCTGGGGCCAGTGTCCCGGTGGGGGACGGCTAGTTCGTGCCTCTCCCGCGCGAAGAGGGCCCGGGCGATTTGGGAGGTCTCTTGCCCTGTGGGGGTGAAGGGCCTGGGGCGGGTGAGGCCGGGTCTGCCTCGCCGGGCCGTCGGGGCTTCGCCGAGGGCGCTGCAGGCGGGAGCGCGCCCCCGCGCTGGTCGGGAGGGACCCGAACGCCGAGGCTGCACCGCCCGGGAAGCGCGCGGCGGGTGGGGCCTCGGGAGCCTCCGGCGTGGGAGGGTCGTGCCCGGCGGGCTGGGAAGGAGCGTCGGGGGGGGGCGCGTCTCCTCGGGGACGCGAGGGCCGGGGATGGACGCGGGGCGAGGTTGCGGCATTTTGGGGGCCCGGGGGAGGGCGGGGTGAGGCGGGAAATGGCGGGGGGCGCCTTGCGGCGGGACGGCCTGGGGAGGGTCAGTGCTTGCCTCGGGATCCCTTTATTGTGTAAGTGATCTGGGAATGGCTCACCGCAGGCGCCTTGCCTTGTGCAGCGGGGGTCTCGCCCTCGGAGCCCTGTAAAATCGAACTGGAATGTCGGAGGGGAAGTTGAACCCGCGAACCCTCTGCCGAGGCTTTGTGGGCCTGGTGGGCGGCTGCGGCCCAGGGACCTGGGCTGGCCCCAGCCTGGCCTGTCTGGGGACTGGGGCCTTAGGGAAGGCGATTGGCGGTTCTGAGGGTCTGAGCCCAGCTGGTGAGGCTTGGGGAAAGTGGCCGCCGCTTACGACCGTTATCTGTGCCGTGGCCTCTGCAGCTCCTTCCAGGATCACTGCGGTTGATGGAAGTGGGGGTGGGGTAGGGTGGGGTGGGGTGTAGGGTAGGGGAAAGAGGCGGGGTAGAGCCGGACTGCAAATGAAACAAAGACTGCAGTTTTCGCTGAATAATACACTAAATATAATACTTGGGTCTTCGCTAAGATTTTGTATTTTAACATTGAAATTGAAAAAAAAATGGCATCAGGATAATTATTCTTGATGCTACCTCGAAGTTGAATCTGTTTTTATTGTCTTGATCAATCTGCCCTTCTTTATTACTCTCGAAGAATCCTGCTTCTGATATTGAAGTGTGCCCTGTCGGTCTCGGGTTCTGCATAAGTGGCCATTTTATGCTGCTCCTCTGCATCTCAAATTCGGTTCTTTCCCCTTCTTATCTAGAGAAAGCAGCCTGCGGCGCGGTGCTAGACAGACAGCACGCTTTTGCGGCAGAGAGATGTGACCCTAGAGCGTGGCTTTTATTTGGGCTCCTTAGGGGAAATCATTGCAGTGAAGACAGACGCAGCGGGAGGCGAGATGGAGGGGAATTCTGAAGGACACGTTGTGTTGCGAATGACTCCAGCGTCAGGGGTCCATACTTGGTAGCAACATGAAGATTGCTGGTGTTGGAGGCTTGGCATGCTCGGAAGCTATTGAGAGATGGCGGGGCCGTAACGAGGCAGGGACGTCTCTTACATTGGTGTGTGCTCGTACTCATTCGTTTGAGCACTTTGACCATACACCTACAGGCTAATAGGCCCCAGTAATGGAGTGACCAAAATAGTGTCGCACAAATTGGGAGCACCGTGTTTGAGCTGTTTTAGAGAGGGATATGCTAACATATCCTAACATATCAGTCAGCCGTCATTTTGGTCTGGCTTTTTATATGTAAGATATTCTTAAAATTGTTTTCCTCTGTCCATACCTATGTTAGTTGCTAGGAGGCAGTTGAGAAATTTTCTGGGTGGCGCTTTATTGGAAGTCAAGAAATATCCTACAGATTGAAGCCCCCTGGGGTGTGTATTTAAAACTGCGGAAGGGGATGGCTTTTGCTCTGCAGGGATAAATGAACAGCTAAACGAGTTAGCCATGATTAAATAGCAGTTTCCAATGAAACCAAAACCTTCAGGTTAGTCTTCTGCAGAGGGTCCTGTTTATTCTCCCCAAGTTATAGGTAGTTTTCAAATGAAATATAAAATATGTGTTAGATTGTGCTAGTGTGTTGAGCCATAATTATTTATTGGAGAGGTCGTTTATATTGCGCCTTAGATGCCTTTCAGATTTTCAGCTGGACTCTGTTTAACCCTAATGCTCTTGTTGGAGTGTGAATTTGGCCAGTCTTGGCTTTCTGCATCTGAGGCTCCTTGTCTGAAGGCAGGAGCTATGAGTAGGTGCATACTTGTTGGGGATGTTTTGTGGATTAAGAACTTATGTTGGTCCCGCAGCATAGCCAGGCAATAGCTGGGAATAGCCTCTGATTACTGTGGTGGCCCCAAAGAAAGCTATGTAAGTGATTTTGAATAGTACCTGATTATAATTAGTGTTCTATAATAACAGTGTTTACTGTTTTTAAAACTAAACTAATATCTTTTCTCAAGACAAAGCATTTGGGAGTGATTAATACCAGTATGATAGAGATCCTGTGCCAGATGTCCACAATGGAATAAAACCACACAGCATATTTAGCTATCACACATGAAGAGTTAAAGATGACTATTTTCTGCATGAACTCTATGGAACAGTATGAGTGTTGCTAAGCCCTCTGGTCCAATCCAAAGGAAGGCAAGAAGTTTAGAGAATAGTATGTATAAAATGTTAGAAAAAGAAATAAATGGTCAGATTGATAGGAAAAGGCCATTTATTTTTATTTAAAAAATGTTAAAAAATTTGAAGTTCTGTGATAACTTAATTTTAATTAGTATAAATTTAAACTTTAAAGAACTGTAATCACTCTCAGAGTTATTGGTAGTTGTGTTTTAGTCATCTGATAGTTCGTACCATCCCATCACCAGTGTTATTTTCCCACTACCGGTGTCCTCATACTGTCTCGCCAGGCACGTCACAAAGTTCCTGTTGGTTGTTGCAGCTTGCATCTCATGTTTTGAGTATTGCTGAGTCTTTCTTTGCCTTGTTTCTGTGGCTCTACCACTCTGCCGCCTCACCAGCATAACTGAAGCCCATTACTCCCTTCCTCAACATCCCCCTCCCCCAATTTCTTTCTTTCTTCTCCCTAAACTCGGGGGTCACCGGAGATCTAGGCATCCTCCCTTGACTACATCAGAGGGTGGCATGTGGATCACCATTTGAAGGAAAAGAAGCCTTTGGTTGTGGAGGAAGTTAAAGTTTCCTGAGTTGTAGGGACCATCTATGTACTGCCTAGGTGTATAGTCCCATTCAATAGGTGTAGCTCCCATCCTCTAGACTCTATAGCAAGAGACGGTTTCCATTAGTGGTGGAAAACTCTGGAAAACTAAAAGTGACCTTAGCGTGCAGTTATCAGTGAAGAGCAAATGAATATATTTTTCCTTCTTTAAAAAATAAGTCTGTAGGGGCTGGGGCGATAATCCAGCCCAGGTTCAATCCCCGGCATCCCATATGGTCCCCCGAGCACCGCTGGGAGTAATTCCTGAGTGCGAAACCAGGAGAAACCCTGAGCATTGCAGGGTATGACCCAAAAATGCAAAAAAAAAAAAAAAAAAAATTAAAAAAATATGTCTGTATATACAGTTTTCTCCCACAAAAATCCATGATTGATTTGTAATTACACTTTATCGAAGTAATGGTATTTTTATCTTTCTTTAATTTTTTTTCTTAAATTACAAACTTTTCTCCACTTAGAAAAATTACTGATACATTTTAAATATATCAAAAAATTTTTTTCAGCTATAGGTGACTACATTTGGCACCGGCTGGAGGGAGAACCACGCCTCCGGGATTCGGTCTGGGGCCCTAGTGTATGTGTTCCGACCCTTTGAGGCCCTAGAATATACGGATTTAATAAAATCAATTTTAACTTTGTATTCTTTACAAAATGATCTCTAGAACTGATGAGTTATTCTAACTTTTTATAATTCTTGTTACCCACTAGACATAAGCATATAATTACATGCTCAGTGTAAAATTAAAGAAATGCATTCATGACTACTGGTAGGTTCCTAAGTGTTATATGGGGTTGGCAGCTTATACCTAAAAAGAATAACAACTTAACGCTATTTTATGTTATAATTTATGGTATATAAATCCATAGAAAATACGGTTTTTTTTTCTCTGTTCTGTTTTTGCTTTTGTATCACATTCGGCAGTCTCAGGAAACCCTGGCTCAGGAGACTCCTGGCTCTGTGCTCAGGGATCACTCCTGGGGACCTTATGTTGTACAGAATAACGAACCCGGGTCCGCCATGAGCACGGCCACTATATAACACCCTGGCCCAGATATTTTTTCTTTTAATAGACTCCTTCATAAAAGCAGAATTTGTGTCCTACTGTTTGTCTCCAGATCCATCTAGGACTATTCCCACCTAAGAGCCGTGACCCCATTCTGAGCAGTGTGTGGTAAAGGCAGAGAAATGTATTAATAGTCATAGTAGAACAGTTCCTAGAGGTAATAGAATTCTGAATATGCCAGCTTTAGATTTATTCAGAATATTTTTCTGTAAGAAATCAAATGCAAGTTTAGCTGCAAAACGTGTTAGCAATTTTATTTGTAGAAGATTAAAAAATCAGCTGCACCCAGAGGTTCTGGAGCGGGGCGTGGCTGGGGTGCCGGGATGGAGCTCGGGGCTCACACGTTCAAGACACATTCAGTGAACTATCTCCCCGCTTGTTGTTTGAACGTTACAGTCTTGTGAAATTTTTGATTTTAATTTTATTTTGTGATTTAAGTTTTATTTGTAATCCTTAAATATTAACACTTTAAGTTGGTTGTGAATTAGTGTAGACGGAGTGGTCTTCGATTCTTCTTCCTGCCCTAGTGTACTGCTCCAGCAGCTGCAGCCAAAGACTGGGGCGTGATGGTTCTTAAACTGTGGTCCCAAGACCAGCAGCAGCAACATGTGAGGTTTGTTAGAAACGCAGATTTCTGGGCTCCAGCTCCCCTTAGTAGAAACCCAGCGGTGGGACCAGGTAATCTGGATAACCATTTTTTTAAGTGCTGCTGATGCACATACAAGAGTTTATATTGGGTTGATTTTGCATTACATTGTAACAATTTCTGAAGGAAATTCACTATTTGGGCGTAACAAAATATTATTACTAGTGAAAGAACTAGTAATTGTACCATTATCAGTGATTAATCTCTTACAAGCTATATCCTTTTAAGAATCTGAAGAAAGTTATAATGTTCTTAGCAAAGCAGATAAAGTCATGGAAACCATGCTTCAGATTGGTATCCGCATACTGAAGTTTGGCCTGTTTAACAATGGCAACAAATCACACACACAAAATAGAAATGACGAGATACTCAGAAAGGTGAGCAATGAATGTACAATATTGCCTTTAATTTGAGGGTGGGATGCTCAAAACGTACTCCTGACTGCTCAGGGCTCACTCCTGGTGGTACTGGGACTATACACAGTGCTGGGGCCAGGGCTGACTGCTGCATGCAAGGCAGGTGGCTTCATCTCTACTCTCTCTGAATTCCTAGAATAATTGTCTTTCGGTTGAAAAGCTAATTGTACAAAATGGAAGGGAAGTTAGCTCAGAGCTATGCATAGAGCTTTTATAAGCTATTATAAGCCAAATATAAATGAGTGCTAAATAAAGCAGTTTGGTTTTGAGATATCTTAATTGTAAAAGTCACAGAACAGTGGTCTCCTCAGGGTGACCTAAGGTTGGGAGTGGTTCCTTCTTCCTCTGGAATAGTCCATCCCAAATATTATATTTGTTTCTGGGTTCTAAAGGGGCAGAAGCATCGTTTGGAGTGAGAGATTACGGTAGAAGCGTGGGTCTTGAATGATGGAACGCTGGAGAGGAGAGAAAGGAGGGACCGCTGCAGGATTGGGACCCCAGTTGACTCTCCCGGACTTGCAAGGCTGTGATAAGAAGCCAAGTTAGGCTTGTCCCCATGGCATTGTGTGATCACGTCAAGCCCGTGAGAGTTATAGAAAAGCTTCAGGAGGACCAATGTAAGGGGGTGCTTTGAGTCTGTATGAAGGTAGAACTGGAGCACACTTGGGAGAGTTATGGGCTTTGTAGTGACATTCTGGTACTGCTCTTATTATGAACCTTTGTTTTCCTTTTTTATTTTCTTCCCCATTAAAACTACCTATTTGTGGCAAGAATGAAAGAAGACGCAAAAAGAAAAAAGTCAAATTGAGATGTTTTTTCTTTTTGCTTCTCTTTTTAGCTCTCAGTCACTGAGGTATATGTCTTGAGTGGTCTTTAGACCACTAGTCATAATTTATGGACACTTGACATAGACATTGGGAACTTAGTAATGACCAAGAAAAGGAATGCCTAGCTCTTTAACTCAAATGATTACATTTAGAGATTTCTATTTTTGTTTTTTTCTATTGAGGTATTAATGGTTTATGACACTATAGGTTTTAGGTTTGTAATTTCTTTCTTTTGGGGGTAGGGCACACCCAGAATTGCTCAGGGTTTACTTTTGGCTCTGTACCCAGAGATGTTGCTGGTGGGCTTGGGAAACCTATAGGATACCGGAGCTCAAACCCAGGTTGGCTGTGTGCAAAACAAGCGCCTGCCTCTTGTACTATAGCTCCTACCCCAGCATTAGAATTTCTTACCTTGGTAATAATATCTATCACACCATGCCCACCACCACCAAATGTCCAGTCATTGTCCACTCCTAGCCAGTTGACTCTGCATGCTTTATACACCTACTTCCTCTCTAGTAACACCATTCTGTTGTCAGTCTAATAGTTTGTTTTTACTTAATAAAACAGAGAGATACACATGGTATTTTTCTTCATCCTTTGATTTACTTTGCTTGGTATAACCCTTAAGTTCATACAAGTTGTTGAAGGTGGCAAGATCCTATTTTTTTTCTTTTTGGGTCACACCTGGCAATGCTCAGGGGTTATACCTGGCTTTTCTCTCAGGAATTACTCCTGGCAGTGCTCAGGGGACCATATGGGATGCCGGGGATTGACCCTGGTCGGCCACGTGCAAAGCAATCACCCTACCCTCTGTGCTATCACTCTGGCCCACAGATCCTATCTTTTTATGACTGAGTTGTACTCCTTTGCTTCTTTAATAACTATCTTATTTAATAATCCTTTGTCTTGCTCTATTTATCTTGGTTATTGTGAATAGTGGAACACTGAGTATAAGGATATATATATATATACATACATATACATACATACATATATATAAAGATATATATCTTTTCAAATTAGTGCTTCATTCTCTTTGGTTAAATATGCAATAGTGGAACTGCTGGATCATGTAGCATCTCTCTCCCTCTTTTCTCTCTCATATATTTTAGGAACCTTCATGCTGTTTTCCATATTGACTGTGATAATTTGCATTTCATTAGCAATGCATGAGGGTTCCTTTTTATACATATTTTTGCCTACACATATCATTTATGAATATTTATTTGTTCTTTTGGGGGAGTCACACCTAGTGATACTCAGGGGCTACTCCTGGCTCTAAACTCTAAACTCAGGGATTATTCCTGAGTTTGGGGTTTGGGGGACCATATGGGATGCCGGGGATCGAACCCAGTTCCAATGCGTGCAAGGCAAATGCCCTCCCTGTGTGCTATTGCTCCGCATCCACTTACGCACTTTTATAATAGCCGCCCAAATGGTTTGAGGTACAATGTTATGCATTATTACAAAGTACATTTTTTAATGAAAAAATGTGAATAGTTTATGTTTTTAAATATATAATTTGTTTTCCTTTCCCCTTAGAGGCAATTGCTCTTGGATCCTTCTGTTTACAATGGCACAGAGAACTGGACTTGAAGATCCAGAGAGATATCTCTTCGAGACAGGGCTGTCATCTACAACCCTGCCACTCAGGCTGATTGGACTGCTAAAAAGCTAGTGTGGATTCCATCGAACGCCATGGTTTTGAGGCGGCTAGTATCAAAGAGGAGCGGGAGATGAAGTTATGGTGGAGTTGGCAGAGAATGGAAAGAAAAGCAATGGTCAACAAGGATGATATTCAGAAGATGAACCCACCTAAGTTTTCCAAGGTCGAGGATATGGCTGAGCTGACATGCTTGAATGAAGCTTCTGTTCTACATAACTTGAAGGATCGCTACTATTCAGGGCTTATCTATGTAAGTGTGATGTGATTAATAATTGATGAATTATATATATGTTCATAATCAAACAAGAATCAAGCTGCACACACTGTTAAAATGACCATTTCTGTTATGCTTATACAAGTTACACTTTACTTTATGTTTTAATATGTAATTGTAAATAATCCAGTATGAATTAAACATATGAATTAAACATATTTGAAGATTTGTAATCTACCCTGGAGCACAGTAAGATTGGGATATGGAGGGCAGCATGTAACAGAAAGAACAGAGAATGTGATACGGTAGAGTTGCGTTAATAGGGTACAGAGAGCAGATTGGTAAGGAACACAGCTTACATGCATGCAGCTAATGACGAGTGAGAACATGCATGCTCATTTGGTGCAGGGAAGTGAGGAAGATCAACGCTGAGGTCTTTCAGAGGAAGCAGTTCAGGATGAGATTGAAAATCTGTGGTTGTTTTGTGGTTAACAGTTTGCCAAATATGTTGTAGTCACTGACATTGTCACTTATATGTCAGAGAAGTAATGGAAAATAAAGGGACAAGATGGGAAATAAGCAAGGTAGAGCTAAAAAAAAACTAGAAGGAAAAATAGGTTTACAGGAGAGGCAGTGAAAAAACAGTGAATGTAAATTTAGAAATGTGAGGAGGTAAGGAGAGAAAAGTTGACACTGAAACAGTTTGAATTTGGAAAATTGATTGGATTATATGCAAGGAGTGTGATTTAATTTATTATTTAAAAATTTTTATGTTCGGGGCCGGAGCGATAGCCCAGTGGGTAGGGTGTTTGCCTTGAACGCGCCAGACTGTGCTGGCCCGGGTTCGATCCCCCGGCATCCCATATGGTCCCTGAGCACCGCCAGAAGTAATTCCTGAGTGCAGAGCCAGGAGTAACCCCTGAGCATTTCCGGGTGTGACCCAAAAAGCAAAAAAAAAAAAAAAATTATGTTCAATCGATGTGAATTACAAAGTTACAAAGTCATTCATGACTGAGTTTTAGCCAGCGTTCCAACACCAACCTCTTTACCACGTCCACTTCCTCTACAGTGTCCCTAGTTTCTCTCCTGCCCCTTGCCTGACTCTGATAGTCACCTTTTCTCCCCCGTTTTTTTAATTTCCACTTTTAGGCACTGTGGTTTACAGTATATTGTTACTGATAGGATATCATACATGTGACTTTAGGAGTGTGTTTTTCAAGCATACAGGTAATTCAAAATTTAATCAAATCAGAACTAGTTTCCCCATCAGAATTAGCTTATTCAGCAGATATTTTCTGAACACCTACTGTGTTCTGGGTGTTGGTGACTTGCCGGCTGAGCAGGACAGATCACTGTCTTCATGATCTATCCTCTAATAAATGAAATAAGACTTTGAAACAGAGCAAGTAGGGAGAGTGGCTTTCCACTGCAAATCAGAGGGAAGATTCTTTGAAAAGTAGCATTTGACTGAAAGGAGGGAGCTGGGAAAATCTGGGAAGTTCATCCCTAATCTTTGCAGAGTAGTTTCAGTTATGCCTAATAGTCCCTCTCTTATTTTTCTTTGTGAAGAAAAGAATGAGCCTCCCAAGGTGGGGATGAGGGATGGCGTGGGGAGAAGCTCACTTTGGGGATGAGGGGTGGGTTGAGGAGAAGGAGACGGGGAGAAGCTGAGAATAAGATTGGAGAACGACATTAAGGATCTAATTGGAACTGGATAGAGTGTGTGGCAAACCACATTCTATCTGACTGTGTGGTTTCGTTAGCTCGCTGGGCTTGCCGCCCAGGTCTGTGAAGGCGGAATAACCTCTTCACTGTTCTGTCTCCAGAGAGAAGCTGCCTCTTTCTAGTCTCTCCCTGTTGAGATAACTTGAAGGATTCCAGAGAGGGACTGGGGAAAGGGCTGAACTGAGGAAGCAAGGGAAACGGAAATGAAGAGATTGTGGCCAGATTTTAATGTTACTATTTAAGATATGAGAGGGGAGTCCATTTGGATGATGCCTTGGTGCAGCAAATTTTGAAGGACTCATTGCAGAGAACTTTTTGTGGTCATAACCAGCAAAAGGTCGACAACTGGAATGAAGGAAGGAATTAGGTTCTTTTCTGCCACAGTTTTCCCCCTTGCTCTCCTTTGGCTCTTGTAGTTGCTGCGGATCACTTGTATCACTTGTCTTCCTGTTGTTCATCGATTTGCTTGAGTGGGCACCAGTAACATTTCCATACGTTCTGTCACGTGCTAGTGTAGCCCAAGGGCATCTGCTCGCTCCAAGAGTTTATTTTTATTTATTTATTTTTGCTTTTTTTGGGTCACACCCAGCAATGCTTAGGGGTTACTCCTGGCTCTGTGCTCCTGGGGTACTCAGGGGACCATATGGGATGCTGGGGATCGAACCCGGGTTGCCCCGTGGTGCAAGGCAAATAAATGCCCTACCAACTAGACTATCACTCCCGCTCCTTTACTGCAGATAGAAGAGAGAAAAATAGAAAGGGAAGATGATGGGTACTGGGAAGGAATGAAAGAGAAGAGAGTTTATTTGTCATCTTTCCGTAAGAGAACTCTAACAATTTGTTTTTTGTTAGGTTTGTTTGACTTTAATAAGCTATTCAAAAGAACTCAGGGATAACCTGTGTAAATTTTGGAGTTTTATTTTTTTTTTTTTTTGGGTCACACCTGGCGATGCTCAGGGGTTACTCCTGGTTCTGCACTCAGGAATTACTCCTGGCGGGGGTCCGGGACCATATGGGATGTCAGGATCGAACCCAGGCTGGCATAGCCGGCCGTGCCCCCCCCCCACCACACCCCTTAAACTTTTTGGCCTAAATAAATCCTGTCAAGAGAATAGGACTATAAGCCTGATTGATAGGTTTTATTTAATAAATATAATAGTTTATATGTGTTTTTTATTATATGATGAAATCATGAAGTAGCAATATACATAAAGGCACTTCATATCACACTTTGTTGTGTGGAGGAAAAGTGCTTTATCTACAGACTAACTTGCTATCCCTTTTTTTTAAAAAGAAAAGAGTACTATTTTTATTTGATAGGATGACAGATGGACAGACAGGGGGCAGAGCTGCTACTGACTCTCACTGTTCCCAGCCGCTCATGAGGTGCCCAGGAGGGACGGCAGGTTCTAGCCCTGGCCCACCACCCCAGCAGAGCCTCTCACAACAAGCCAGACGACCCCCCCACTCCATGAGGACCTCCATTTTCCACATCCGGACTTCCTCCCCGTCAGAACTCCACCCAGCAGACCAGCCTATCACAGCCCGGCTCATGCCGCTTGTGGCTGCGTGGTTCATCAATAAATGCTGGATTTTGAGATGACTACAAGAGTATGCTACCCACACGGCAGAGCCTGGCAAGCTACCTGTGTCGTATTTGATATGCCAGATGCCAGTAACAATTATAGACCTCATTCCCATGACCTGATGGAATGGTTTGAGGCTCTTTATGTTCCTGGAGCAAGCAGGTTCCCTTGGGCTCTACTTGCATGAGACAGGTCATATGGAGATGTTACTGGTGCCCGCTCGAGCAAATTGAAGATAACGGGAAGACAGTGATACAGTGATAGGATGACAGATATTTATACTGGGTGTTTGGATATTGTCTTGCAAATGAACGTCTTTTGCTTCAAAGAAAAATAATGACCATATTTTTTTGCTAGTGATAAAAGTTGAATTTTCACATGAAAATTAGAGTTTGGGGGGTGACAGTACAGCGGTTAAGGTGCTGCCTTACGTGCAGCTGATCACAGTCCTATTCCATTTGGAATTGAAGTTTTATGTATGGTGTAAGATAGGGACGCTTTTATTTCCACATTTTTTTCTTTTTGGGGTACTCCTGCAATGCTCAGGGGTTATGCCTGGCTCTGCATTCAGGAATTACTCCTGGCAGTGCTTGGGGGACCATTTGGGATGCCGGGATCAAACCCGGGTTGGCCGCATGCAAGGCAAACGCCGCACCTACTGTACTATCTCTCTGGCCCCCCATTTCCAAATTTTATTCAATTAATTCAGTGACTTTAAGTAGTTATTTCTCTATACTGTTTGTCATATATCACTTGTTCTTAAATTTATTCTAGACTATTCCTAGTCTGTTTTATGGGTCTCTGTGTTTATGTTTGGACTTATTATGACATGTTAAAAATTGTTACAACTTTATAATGTCTTTTGGTATCCAGTAGGGTGGAGCTTTACTTTCTGGGGGTTGTGAAGGCTATGAACCAAGGGGATTGGTTCACGCCTGGCAGCACTCAGGATTTATTCCGGGCTCTTTGCACAGGGATTTCTCCTGGTGGTGACTCAGGACACTCTGGTGCCGAGGATTGAACCTGTGACCCGTGTGCAAACTCGGTGCCTTAACCCCTGTACCGCAATTCTGGTGCACTTTGTTGTTCTTTAGGCATATTCTGACTGTTATCCTTTGTATTTCAGTAGTTTAGAAATTGTGACTGTTTACACAAACTCACAGGGAAGTTTTAATTGCGATCCATTGTTTCTATAGATAATTTGAGTGAGAAAATCAGTTCTTTTTTTCGCTTTGTTTTATTTTTTATGCAGCATACAGTGTTGTATGCTGGGCTTTGTGTTGGTTCTGTGCTCAAGGGTCCCTCCAGGCGGGGCTTGGGGACCATATATGGTACCTAGGATTTAACCCTGGCAGCCGTATGCAAGGCAAGTCCCCTACCTGCTGTACTGTCTTTCCAGCTGCAGAAAATGAGTTCTTACAACCTTTGATTTTCTAACCCCCTGGGCATATTATTTTATTTAACATTTTTAAAGGTTTTGTCATTTTTGTGTGGTGGTGGATTTAATTTTGAATATTCTTTGAAGGTTTTGAATGTTTTTATCTTGTTGCTATTATGTAAAAAGTATCACTGTCTTCCCGCTCATCATCAATTTACTCGAAGCAGGCACCAGTAACATTCTCCATATGACCTGTCTCATGCATAGAGCCCAAGGGCACCTGCTTGATCCAGGAACATAAAGAGCCTCAAACCATTCCATCAGGTCATGGGAATGAGGGCTATAAGTATAATTGTTATATTTTCTTTTCAAATTTTGGAAATTTAAGAACTGTGATTTTGAAAGTGGTTGATAGTTGAGTTTAAACACATAATTTTCACCCTAGTCCACCACCAGTCACCATCAGTGTCAGCTTCTTTCCAACAATATTCCCATACTCCATCCTCCCTCACCCTTATCCCCACCCCCTGCCCGCCAACATGACAGACACCTTACAAAGTTCAGTGGTTGCAGTTTTATCTCATGTTTTCAGTGTTGTTGAGTCTGTGTATACAGCTGCACCACTCTCCCCACATCACCAGATAACCAAAGCCTGAGCCCTGTTCCCCCATTACTTCCCTTTCATATCTTTTTTCCTCCCCCCGATTTCTTCCCTTCGCCTTAAACAGTGCGGTCGGGGTAATCTAGGCATCCTTCCATCGCTACATTATATTTCATCAATGAGTTTTACTATGTACCACAGCTAAGTGAGATCATTTCGTGTTTATCTTTCTTCTAGCTTACTTCACGCAACATGAATCTTCTCGTTCCAACCAGGTTGCAGCACATTACAGGATGAGTCCCTTGCAGCTGCACAGTGGTCCATTGTCTATATATTCTACTTCAGTAATCCATTTATCTGTAATTGATACCCAGGTTGATTCTATATCTCGGTGCAGCAATGAATAATTTTGGGCATATGTCACATTCATTGTGAATGAATGTTTTTATGTCCTTGGGGGTAGGTGCCTCAAAGTAAAATTGCTGCATCTAATGGAAGTTCAGTTCTCAGTTTACGAAAGACTCTCCATCCTGATTTCCACGTTGAACCAGACAACAGTCCAACTAGCAGAGGATGAGAGTTCGCTTTCCAACACTTCCCCACTAACACCTATTTCTGTTATTTTTGTTATGTGCATTCTCAGTGGTGTGAGATATCTCACTCTTGTATTTTGGATTTTCCTGATGATAAGTGATGTTGAGCATTTTTCCATTTGCCTACTGGGTCATTGCCTGTCTTCCTCTGAGAAGTGTCTGTTCATTTCGTCTCCCCATTTTTTGATGATAGGGTTTTTGGGATTTTTTTTGGTAGATCTTTGTGAGCACTTTATATATCCTTAAAACCAGCCCTTTATCTGTGTGTTGAATGTGGATAATTTTTTCTCTTTCAGTTAGCTGTCTTTAGCTCATGTTTCTTTTACCATGCAGAATTACTTTAATTTGCTTTCCTTATTATTTATTTAATTGAATCACCATGAGATAGACCATCACAAAGCTGTTCATGATTGGATTTCAACCATACAATGTTCCAACATCCATCCCTCCGCCCACACCAATGACCCCATTTTCCTTATACAACCCCCTACTACCCTCTAACTACTGTCTGCCTCTATGGCAGGTGCCTTTCTTCTCTCTTTCTCTCTCTCTCTCTCTCTCTCTCTCTCTCTCTCCTTTTGTGCATTATGGTTTACAATACAGGTACTAAGAGGTCACTGTTTGTTCAAGGCATTTAGTATTTTTATCAGGAAAGTACAGCTGGTGCAGCTTTTTTTTTAACTAGGTGGCAGCTTTGGGGTACGGATGTGACTGCCAGGGCTCCTGGAAGTAAGGAAGGTGGGGGGGGGTAGCCCATCCCAACCCTGAGAAAGCCTGGTGATACAGTCATAAAACCGATATACTCAGACATCTCAGGGCTGTCCCGAGATGGTGGAAGCTGAATGGGGGCATGGCGGTGATTTTGGATTGTTGGAGCAAGTGGCTGCTAGGGGTTCTGCCTGGGCAGGCACTGCACTAACTCACCCCCTCCAGTGTACGCCTATCTGTTCAGCTTTGCGCCAAGATTAACTTTAGCTTTGATCTCTTTTGAGATTTATTTATGGGTCTCTGAGGCATGGTCGATAAATGAGTTTGTAGGGCTGAGCTGGAGGTGGTTATTGGGCATGGCTCCCACATACGTAACCTTTGGCAGTTTAATTTCTCAGGACTTGGTCCCGAGTTGTTGGAGTGCAGCCAAAGGCACAGCGGTGATTTTGGAAACCTGAAGGCACCGTGCGCTGTTGATGCACTGTTCTCTGGGCCCCAGCTGCAGTGACCGCAGTGGCCCCAGCAGGGACCAGGTCCTGAGCCAGGGCTGCTACCATATGCCACGTGGGAACTCTGGGTGGGCTGCAGCTACCAGTCCAGCAGAGCCTGACTGGGGGCACACGCCCCGTCTTGGGTCTCCAGAAAGTTGGTGTTCAGGAGGTTTCCTCCATAATATGCTGCGGGTTGTGTGGGCTGGTTCTGGGAATAAATGGCAGTGGTGAGTAGCCAGCTACGGGACCTCATGGTGGGAGCCTGGGCTGCCAGCTCAGCTCTGGGACCTGCCCTCAGCTATGGTGCCCAGTTGGACCTGAAGAGCCCTTCCTCCCGCCCCTCCTTCCTTCCCTTCCTTCCCTTCCTTCCTTCCTTCCCCTTCCTTTCCTTCCTTCCTTCCTTCCTTCCTCTTCCTTCCTTCCTTCCTTTCCCTCCCTCCCTCCCTCCCTCCCCTCCCTCCCCCTCCCTCCCTCCCTCCCTCCTCCTCCCCCCCTCCCTCCTCCCTCCTCCCTCCCTCCCTCCCTCCCTCCCTCCCTCCCTCCCTCCCCTCCTCCCTCCCTCCCTCCCTCCCTCCTTGAAATACACAGTTGCATGGTCAGGTTTTAGTCATACAATGTACCGACACCCATTCCTAGGGCCAGAGTAATAGTATAGCCAGTAGAGCGTTTGCCTTGCAAGTAGCCAACCCGGGTTCCATTCCCCGGCATCCCATATGGTCCCCAAAGCACTGCCAGGAGTAATTCCTGAGTGCAGAGGCAGGAGCAACTCCTGAGCATCACCAGGTGTGACCCAAAAAGCCAAAATAATAATAATTTTTTAAAAAAACACCTATTCTTCCACCAGTGTACATCTCCCACAACAATGTTCAAGCGTTTCCCTTCCTTCCCCAGCCTGTCTCTGTGGAAGGTACTGTCTGTCTGTCTGTCTGTCTGTCTGTCTGTCTGTCTGTCTGTCTGTCTGTCTGTCTCTCTCTCTCTCCCTCTCGGGCATCATGGTTTGTAATACAGACACTGAGAGGTTATCATGTTTGTTCCTTACCTATGTTCAGCACGCAATTCTTATCCAGAGTGATCATTTCCAACCATCATTGTTATAGTGGTCCCTTCCCCACCCCAACTGCCTTCTCCCCCAGCACTTGAGGTGGTTTTCCAACTGTGGACCAGTCGTCCTGACCCTTGTTTCTACTGTCCTTGATCATTCCCGCTTTAATTTCTTACATGGTGTTACCGGTTTTCCAGCACCATTTGTTGAAGAGGCTAACTTTTCTCCGTTTCATGTTATCAGCTCCTTTATTGAAACTTAACTATCTGTATATTTGGAGTTTTGTCCTTGAGTCTGACCAATTGAGCAGAGAGCCTATTTACTTTCTAGTACCTCCAGTCTTAATCACTGTAGCTTTGTGTTGCAATATCAAATTAGATAATGAGAGACCTCCAGTTTCTTATTAGTATGGCTTTGACTATTCACAGTCTTTTCTGATTCTGTACAAACTTTACTATTGACTTTTATGGTATTGGAAATGTTTTCTAATTTGGATGAAAATTGTTTTAAATCTATATAATAGATTAGGTAGGATAGTCATTTTTTGAAAAGTTTTTTATTATACCACCGTGAGCCATACAATTTCAAAGGTGTTCATAATTGGTTCTTGGTAATACAGTATTCCAGCACCCATCCCTCCACCAGTGCCCCATTTCCACCACCGATGTACCCCACCCTCTCTCGCCCACCCCCAGGCTGCCTCAATAGCAGGTAGTCCTGTTTCCTCTCTCTCTCTCTCTTTCTCTGCATCTCTCTCCCTTCTTCTTTTACACATTGTGTCTAGCCCTGCAGATATTTAGAGTTTATCACTTAATTTTCTTTTTTGTATATTCAATGGTGAGTTTTAATCTGCCATTACTATTTGCCACACTTAGAAACACTGGTATCTATTTATATCCTATTAATGAATGCAGTCATTCTGTATCTGTCCTTTTCCTTCTGACTAATTTCACTCAGCATGATAGTCTCCATGTCCATCCATTTTCAGGTAAATTTCATAATTTCGTCTTTTCTGACAGCTGCATAGTATTCCATAGTGGAGATGAACCACAGTTTCTTTAGCCAGTTCTCTGTTCTCGGGCATTTAGGTTGTTTCCAGATTCTAGCTATAGTGAATAGCGCAGAGATGAATAAAGAAGTACAGATAGTGTTTCTGCTATGTGTTTTTCGGTCTCTTGGGTATATTCCCAGGAGTGCTATTGCTGGATCAAATGGGAGCTCAATATCTAGTTTTCGGAGGAATGCCCATATTGTTTTCCAAAAGGGCTGGACCAGCCGGCACTCCCACCAACAATGGATGCGAAGTCCCTCTGTCCCCACATCCACGCCAGCACCGGTTGTTCTTGCTGTTTTGGATGTGTGCCAGTCTCTGTGGTGTGAGATGGTACCTCATTGTTGTTTTGATTTGCATCTCCCTAATGATTAAAGATGAAGAGCACTTTTTCATATGCCTTTTTGGCCATTTGAATTTCTTCTTTTTTGGAAGCTTCTGTTCATTTCTTCTCCCCATTTTTTTTTTTTTTTTTTTTCTTGGTCACACCCGGCGGTGCTTGGGTTACTCCTGGCTCTGCACTCAGGAATTACTCCTGGCGGTGCTCGGGCGACCATATGGGATGCCGGGATCGAACCCGGGGCCGCACACGCTGGCCACCATGCAAGGCAAACCCCCCTACCCACTGGGCTATCGCTCCCGCCCCACCTCCCCATTTTTTTGATGGGGTTGGCTGTTTTTTTCTTGTGAAGGGCTACCAGTGCCTGATATATCCTGGATATTAACCCCTTGTCAGATGGGTATTGGGTGAATATCCTTTCCCACTCTGTGGATTGTCTTTGTATCTTGGTCACCATTTCTTTTGAGGTGCAGAAGCTTTTCAATTTTATATAATCCCATTTGTTTATCTTTGCTTCCATTTGCTTGGTCAGTGGTGTGTCGTCTTTAAAGATACTTTTAGTTTCGATGTCGTGAGAGTATTTCTCCTATGTTTTCTTCGATGTACCTTACAGATTCATGTCTGATGTTGAGATCTATAATCCATTTTGATCTGACTTTTGTGCATGGCATTAGAAGGAGGTCTAAGTTCATTTTTTTACACGTAGCTGCCCAGTTTTCCCAGCACCATTTGTTGAAGAGGCTTTCTTTGCTCCACTTCATAGTTGTTGCTCCTTTATCGAAGATTAAGTGGTTGTATATTTGAGAGTGTGTTTTAGGATACTCAGTTCTATTCCATAGGTCTACGGGTCTGTCTCTATACCAATACCACACTGTCTTAATTACAACTGCTCTGTAGTAGAGCTTGAGGTTGGGGAAAGTGATACCTCCCATCTTCTTTTTCCCAAGGATTGCTTTAGCTATTCGTGGGGGTTTATTATTCCATACAAATTTCAGGAGTGTTTGTTCAATTTCTTTGAAGAACATCATGGGTATCTTTATAGGGACCGCATTGAATCTGTATAAAGCTCTAGGGAGTATTACCATTTTGATAATGTTAATCCTTCCAATCCATGAGCAGGGAATGTGTCTCCATTTCCTCAGGTCCTCTTTTATTTCCTGAAGTAATGTTTTGTAGTTTTCTTTGTAGAGATCCTTTACATTCTTTGTCAAACTGATTCCTAGGGATTTGATTTTCTGTGGTGCAATTGTGATAGTCATTTTAACAATATGATTTTTCCAATCCACGATCATGGGTTGTTTTTCCACTTCCTAGGTCTTTTTCTGAAATGATTAAAGCTATGGTATAGATATCTCACACCTTTTGTTAAATTCATTCCTAGGTTACTTGATATTTTGGATGTTATTTATTTATTTATTTATTTTTTTGCTTTTTTGGGTCACACCCGGCGATGCTCAGGGGTTACTCCTGGCTCTTTGCTCAGGAATTACTCCTGGCAGTGCTTGGGGGACCATATGGGATGCCGGGGATCGAACCCAGGCCAGCATAGGCTGGCCACGTGTAAGGCAAACACCCTACCCGCTGGGCTATCGCTCCGCCCCGTTGGGTGTTATTTTAAATGGGATAGACTTCTTGATCCCTTTCTCTGATTCATTCTTTGTATGTAAGAATGTGACTGAATTTTGTGTATTGACTTCGTAGCTGGCCACTTTGCTATGTTGGTTTATTGTCTCGGAGATTTTTTGGTGAATTCTTTAGGGTTTTCTACGTCATCTGCAAATAGTGATGATCTGATTTTTTTTTTCAGTTTGGATCCCTTTGATTCTTGCCTGATTGCTGTAGCCAGTACTTCTAGTATTATATTAAATAAAAGTGGACATCCTTATCTTGTACCTGATATCAGAAGGAATGCTTTCAGTTTTTCACCATTTTTTTAATGTCTGCTTCCCATTTCAGTCTTTTAAAATTTTATTTATTTCTATCGAATCACCATGCAGTAGACCATTATAAAGCTGTCATGATTGGGTTTCAGTTATATAGTGCTCCAATACCCATCCCTTCACCAGTGCACATTTCCCAACACCAATTTGCCTCATTTCCCTCTTGGCCCCCCTCTCCTCCCTGCCTCTACGCTGGCACTTTTCTTCTTTCTCTCTCCTTTTGTGCATTGTATTTTGCAAAACAGGACATTGAAGAGTTATTGTGCATATTCCTTTATTTTCAAACTCAGTTCTAGTCCAGCATTATTATTTCCAACTATTATTGCCCAACTGGCCCCTTCTCTATCTTACCTGTCCTCTGCTCCCCACACAATTGTAGAAAGACAAGTCCTCCTGGACCATTTTGCCTGGCCATGGATAGTAGTCTCATTATTTTTTTATATCCCACAGATAAGTGCAGTCATTCTATATCTGTCCTTTGCCTTCGGACTAATTTCACTCAGCATGATACTCTCCATACCCATCCATTTATAGGCAAATTTCTTGACTTCATTTTTTCTAACTGCAGCATAATATTTCATTGTGTATATGTACCGTAATTTCTTAATCCAGTCATCTATTCTCGGGCACTTAGATTGTTTCCTGGCAATAGTGAATAGTACTGCAGTGAACATAGATGTGCAGATGGTGTTTCAGCTGTTTTTGGGTCCCCAGGGTATATTCCCAGGAGTGGTATTGCTGGGTTAAATGGGAGCTCAATTTCTAGTTTTTTGGAGGAATGCCCATATTGTTTTCCAAAACAGCTAAACCAGTCAGCATTCCCACCAACAATGAATGAGAGTCCCTTTTCTCCCCACATCTGCACCAGTACTGGTTGTGTTTGTTCTTTTGAATGTGTCCAGTCTCTGTTTTACCATTATTCTTGGTACTAGCTGTGAGTTTGTTATTGATGGCTGTTACTGTCTTGAGGGAAGTTTTCTTACACCCCTATTTTGTTGAGTTTTTTATAAAAATCATGAATAAATGCTGGCTCTTGTCAAAAGCTTCCTCTGCGTTCATTGATCTGATCACTATCTTTTCTTTTACTAATATGGTGTGTTTGGTGTATTATGTTAATTGATTTGTGTATATTGAAAATCCTTGCATACCTGGAAGGAATCCCACTTGATTGGAATGTATAATTTGATATCTTGGATTCTGTTAACTAATAGTTGTTAAGAATTTTTGCATTAGGGCCAGAGCAAAAATTGGCAGAGATCTGTGATAGCACAGCAGGTAGGGCATTTGCCTTGCATGTGGCCATCCTGGGTTCAATTCCTGACATCCCATATGATCCCCTGAGCACTGCCAGGAGTAATTCCTGAGCACAGAGCCAGGAGTAACTCCTGAACATTGATGGGTGTGACCCAAAAAAGGCAAAAAAATTTTTTTTGCATCAGTATTTATCAAGGACATTGGTCTGAAATTTTCTGAAAGTAATTTCTGCCTGCTTTGGGTATTAGTATAATGTTAGCTTTATAGAAGTGTTATGAAGAATTCCTGTGTCTTTGAGTAAAGCCACATCTTCTCTGAAGATTTGATAATACTCACTGTTGATCCCATATGGACCAGACTTTTGTTCTTGGGGAAATTCTTAATTATTCTTTCAGGTTCCTTACTTGTGATTGGCCTGTTTAGTCTTTACTTCCTCCTCCTTTAGCTTTGGGAGATTACATGACTAGGAATCTTTCCTTTTCTTTCCTTTCCTTTTCTTTTCTTTTCTTTTCTTTTCTTTTCTTTTCTTTTCTTTTCTTTTCTTTTCTTTTCTTTTCTTTTCTTTTCTTTTCTTTTCTTTTCTTTTCTTTTTTTTTTCTTTTTCTTTTCTTTTCTTTTCTTTTCTTTTCTTTTCTTTTCTTTTCTTTTCCCCTTCCCTCCCTTCTCCCCTCCCCTCTCCCTTCCCTTCCCTCTCCCTCCCTCCCTTCCCCTCCCTCCCCTTTCCTTCTCATCTCTTCTTTTTTTTTTTTTTTTTTGTTTTTGGGTCACACCCAGCAATGCTGGCTCTGCATTCGGGAATTACTCCTGGTGATGTTCAGGGGACTATATGGAATGCCAGGTATCAAACCAGGGTCAGCTGTGTGCAAGGCAAACACCCTACCCACTGGACTATCTCTGGCGCCAAAAGTCTATCCATTTCTTCTTGGTTCTCCTGCTAAAAAGAATAAAATTATTCATAGTAACCTCTGATTATATTTTGAATATCCGTGTGCACTAGAGAAGAATGCCTATTTTTGGGGGTGGGGGCTGAAGAGTCATGTCCAGTAGTTCCATTTATTTTAGCTCCTTGTTTAGGGCTCATGTCTCTTCATTGATGTTCCATCCTGTTGATCTGTTGAGTGGCAAAAGTGGGGTGTTGAAGTCTCCTGCTATTGTTGTTTCCGTCAGTGTGTTTCCTTAGGTTTGTGAGCAGCTTTGTTGAGCCTTCATTTGGTGCAGAAGTGGTGCTGACAGTATTTCTTTTTCTATTTTTTCTTTAGCCAATAATAGTGCCCATCGCTATCTCTAAGTACTTTCTCTATGTTGTTCCAGTTTTTTATTTTTTTTTGGTCTTCCATTGACTTGTATGGCTGTTTCCCCATCCTTTTCACTCTGAATCTGTTTTTATCTTTTGAGTTTGGATGTTTCCCTAGGCAGCAGATGGATGGATTTTCTTTCCTGATCCATTCAGCTACTCTGTGCTTTTTATAGGGGAGTTTAATCCATTGACACTGAGAAAGGTTATTGATATAAAGGGCCTTGTTGCCATTTATTCTCTGTGTGTGGAATCAAGTTGGTTTTGCAAGAGTCAATTTTTTTTATTATAGGTACCTTTTTAGTAATTCTTGGAGGATTGGTTTAGTTGTCACTAATGCTGCCAACTCTATTTTTTATTAAATATTTTATTATACCACCGTGAGATAGACAATTACAACGTTGTTCATATTTAGAGGTTTCGGTCACATACTATTTTTTTTTACTGAAAAATATTCTTATTCCTCCCTCAAGTCTAAATGATAGCTTTGTAGGTTAGTGAACTCTACTAGGCAGGAAGTTTTTTTTTATTCAATACTTTGAGTAGTTTATGACCGCTGTACTAGAGCCATTACCGACTGGATCCCATGGGATGTCAAAAGACACGTGGTCGCCCACCTACAAGATGGTTGGACTTTTTTCGTCAAGACCCTGAAGGAACGGTTTGAGGCTCTTCGTATTCCTGAAGCAACCAGATGCCATTGGGCTACATTGGCACGTGATAGGGTCAAATGGAAATGTTACTGGCGCCCGCTCGAGGAAATCGATGAATAACGGGATTCAAATGATGAAGAGATCAAGTGACTTTGAGTACATCATTCTTTTTCCTGGCTTGTAAGGTGTCACTTGGAATATCTTTATGATTCTCATATTTCCTTTATGTCTGAGGGTTTTTCTCTCTTCTACCCTATGGGTTATTGTGGATCTAACCAAGGCGGGCTGCATGCAAGGCAAACACCCTACTTGCTGTACTCATGCTCTGGTCTCTAATTGTTTTTAGAATGGTTTTTATATACTGACATTATAGTTAGTGACACACCTACTTACTGATTGTAATAGTTTGGCTTAGATTTTCTATAGTCATACTCATGTTGACTATGAGTCATGACAATTTTGTTTCTCATTCTTAAACATTTCTTTTACTTTGTTTTTGATTTGTTTTATACTTATACCCTTAATAAATATTGACTTAGATGATAAGAGGCATTTTGTGTATTCGTGATTTTAGAGATCTCGCTGGCAGTTTACCATTTGGAATTGTGTTTAATGGAGTTTTGTTATTTTAATATTATTTATCACATTAAGTTATTTTTTTCAAGTTCTTACTCTAAGTGAATACATTGTTTTAAAACTGAGTGGTTGGGGATAAAAATATCAGATGTTTATCAAATGTGAGATGTTCTACCAGCATTTAATTAGATGAAAGTTTTATCAGTATCTAAGGGTATGAAATATTTTGTTATAGTGGTGAATTATGTATTTGATTGTTTAACTAAGCATTTAAGGATCAAGTATTGTCTTCATGTATTATTAGATTCTTAGATGTCATGTGTTAAAATTTTGTTTAGAATTTTTGATCAATATTCATGAATGAGGTTGAAAGTTTCTCTTTCTTGTAGTGTTCTTGTCATATTTTTCTATCAAGATTTATAAAATAAACTGTGGGACTTTTTTTTTCTTTTTTTTTTTTTTGGCATTTTGGGTCACACCTGGTGAGCCTCAGGGGTTACTTCTGGGTCTGCACTTAGGAATTACTCCGCCGTGCTCTTGGATGCCACGGATTGAACCTGGATTGGCTGCGTGCAAGGCAAATGTCCTACCTGCTGTACTACTACTATTATGTATATAATATTATGTATATAGATGGCCCCTGTGGGACATTTCATCTGTGTGTTCTGAAATGAATTTTGATAGCATTGCTGCTTTTAAAAAAAAATAAAAAACACTAGTTTTCCTTGTGGAAAATTTGTAATAGATTTAGGATATTAATATTTTTAATTTCTTGTATCTGATTTGATCATTGTTTTTCTAGGATTTTTCTGTTTCATTGACATTTTTAGTTTATTGGCATGAATTTGTAATACCCTCTTTCTGTAGGGGTTTGTGGCAATATTCTATTTCATACATAATAGTAATTTACTTGACCTTATTTATGTGTATGTCTTATCAGAGGTTTTTCAGTTTTTTTCAGAGAACATACTTTTATCTTTGTTGGATCTTTGACTTAATTATTTCCTCAACCTATCCTCCTTTCCCTCTTTGTTGCTTTCTTCATACTTATGTCTGACCCATCTGTCGGAAATTCATGCATTTGTTTCTTTCTGCAAGTTTAGCTTGTCATCTAATTCTTTTTTTTTTGTCTATTTTTTTTTTTTTGCTTTTTGGGTCACACCCGGCAATGCTCAGGGGTTTCTCCTGGCTCTGCACTCAGGAATTACTCCTGCCTGGCAGTACTCAGGGGACCATATGAGGATCGAACCTGGGACGGCGTGGCCGGCGCGCGGCAAGGCAAACGCCCTACCCGCTGGACTATCACTCCGGCCCCTGTCATCCAATTCTTAAGTCATTGACTTTTCCTATCAGCCAATCATTTTCCTACATGTGCCTTTAAAGGCTACAGATTTTGGCTTGCTCTTCCAGCCCATGTTCTCCCTTGAATATCTTGCTTGCTTGTCTGTATGTTTCTTTTCCTGCCCATTTCCACTCTGGAGACACTGAGTTGTCTCTTAAACACATAACTTCTTTTTCTCTTCCCTCACATCTTTCTAAAAAGGTTTCAATAAAAAACATTCTGATTCACCAAAATATAAAGACTACAAATTTTGTTTTATGTAATATGCTTAAGCTGTATTCTACATGTTTCAGTATGTTTTTGTCAGCATGTCAGCTCAGAGTAATGTGGATATCTTTGTTGACCACATGAATTAGTTAGAAGTAAATTGTTGAAGGTACAAGCACAAGGGAATTTTTAGGTTTATTTTGTTATTTCTAATATAAATAAAAAATATATACCCTGAATGATTTCATTCCTTTGAAGTTTTGTTAAGACTTGTTCATCTTTTTCATCTTAAGACTGGCTCATCTCATGACCAATTTGGGTAAGAGGTCATTGCGTGCTTGAGAAACAAGTGCCCTGCTGACGCTGGGGACTGCATCCTGCGTGTGCAGTTGTTCAGGCTTACATATCCTTACAGCTTAAAAAGTTTTATCTGCTTATTCTATCAGCTACTGTTGAAATCTGTTTCTCTGTAGTTCTGCCAGCTTTTGCTGTATACATTTTGAAGCTGTTATCTCATGTGTACAGTTGAAGACTTTTGTATGTCTTTCTGGTGAATCACCATAAAATGATCTTTAGTTTTAGTAATGTTTCTTGCAAATTTACTTTGTCTGATTCTAGTGTTAGTGCTTTTCTTTCCCTATAGAATTTGCCTGGTTCATTGTTTTATTAAAATTAGCTTTTACCTCTTTTGTCTTGCTACTTAAGGCATGTCTCTTTTAAGCAGTGTATAGTTGTTATTTTATATCTGATAACATTTGAACTAGAATATTTAATTTAAATACAAAAAGTTCATTTTGAGTCTATCTAGCATATACTTTCATCCATTATTTTCTTTTTTTACCTTTTCCTTTATACCTTTTTTGTTTTTATTCAATTTCTATTTTTTCATCCCTTGTTAGTTATATGAATTTGCTATTCTTTAGGTTATTTTTAAGTTTTTTTTTATTATGCTAAGATGTATCTCTGACTTAATAAAGTCTCATGCAAACTTCTCACTTGTGGGTAAAGAACAGATTTCAGAATACTTGAACTTCATTTTTCTTTTTTCCCCAAACTTAAGCGTTGCTGTTCTTTAATTATATTTATATATGCTTGCATTTCTCTTTAAGATACTTGATTTACTTTTTGTAGGGGGAGGAGAATTGTTTTTCAGGGCTTATTCGTGGCTCTGTGCTAGGTAGGGGTCATTCCTGTCCTGTAGGAATTTTACGTGGTGCTGCGGATCGAATTTAGGTAGTCTTCATGGAAAGCAAGCAGCCTACCCACTGTGCTACCACTTTGGCCGCTCACTTTTTAATAGTAATTTAGTTTTAGCCACTATGTGAATATTTTTCTGTAAAAATAATTATAGGTGTTTTATAGAATGTATATTTTTGTTATCTAATATAGTTGAGAGTTATTTTCTTTTTGTGCCATGAAGATACTTTGTTTTACCTTTTTATCTGTTTTGTTGAGAATTCATTTTACAGTTCTTTTTGAAAGTAATCTATTCCGCTGATTATTTCTAAAATCTTGTTCTTTGTTTTTCAGTAGTTTAGCTATGATATGCTATGGTAGAATCTTTTTTATCTTTTACTTAGAGTGTGTAGTTATTTTTTGTATCAACGGCTTTTAATGTCTCTTTGCGGGAAATTATGATGCCCAGGGGTCCCAGGCGCTACTCTTAAGTAATTTGACTGTGGGTCTAAAAGGCTCAGTGCTCACAGGCTTGGTGGTGCTGAGGACCCCAGCGCTGTGCTGGCATGCATGGGGGAATACAGGCCTGTTCCCAGTAGCGTTTGTTGGGGATGAAAATGTAATGGTGCTCAGGACCAAACCCAGGGCCCCCACATGCGAGACATTCCCTTCAGGCCTTTGAGGCATCTTCTGGACCTGGATTTGGAAAATTCCTAATCATGCTCTTTACAAATGTTGCTTCTGTCTCTGCTTATATTGAAAAGCCTTGTATATTAGACATTGCCATGATGTCCCATTCATTTATTTGTTTTTGGAGGGCAGACCTGGCTGTGCTCATGGCTTTCTCCTGCTCTGTGCTGGGGGATCGCTCCTGGTGTGGCTCCAGGAACCATATGCAGTGTATTACCTGCTGTTCCATCTCTCTGGTTCCCAGGGCCCACTTATGCATCTCTCACATTCTGGTTTTCATTCTGTCTGCCCCATGCTTTTGGATAGCTGCACTCTGGATATTTACTTCTGATTAAAATATCATAGGTATTGAATTTTCAGTTGTATTTACTTTTTAATATACACATTTAAACCATTCTAAATTTCCATTTAATTCTTTTTATTAAACACTTAACATTTTTATTTCAGTTACTCTGTTTTACTGTTTCAGAATTTTCTTCTGGGTTGTCTTTCAATAGTTTATAATTCTTTGATCACTTCATCACTTGACATCCCGTTATTCATTGATTTGCTCGAACTGGTGCCAGTAGCATTTCCATTTGACCCTATCACATGCCAATGTAGCCTAATGGCATCTGGTTGCTTCAGGAATACAAAGAGCCTCAAACTGTTCCTTCAGGGTCTTGACGGAGAAGTCTGACCTTCTTGTAGGTGGGCGGCCACGTGATCTTTTGATGTCCCGTGGGATCCAGTCGGTAATGGCTCTAGTCCAGCGGTCGTCTCCATTTCTTTGATAGAATTTCTCCGATTTTTCCAATTCTTTGATAGAATGCTCAGTTTTTAGTGTTGTTATTCTGATATTGTTGTGGTTATTATTTGGGCCACACCCAGTGTGCTTAGGGATTTCTCCTGGTTCTATGTTCAGGGAACTCTGTGCAGTGCTGGGGATTGAACCTGGATTGGAAGCATGCGAGCCAAGTGCCTTACGATCTCTCCAGCCCACAATTTTGTCTTTTAATTACTCGAACATACTATTAGCCAAGGTGTAAAAAAAATGAAAGAGAATAGATTCTTGGGGGGTTTCAGTTTTTTTTTGAATTTTAGTCACACTGTTGCCATATGTGTCCTAAATTGAACACAATAATGGTGAAGATGATTGAAGGGGCTGGATAATTAAATTCATCCTGGGATTCTTCAGAACAGAGATGAAAGGTTCTTGCTCTGCATAGGTGGACCCAGCTCAAGCCCTGTTCAGCACCATGTTCAGTCAGTTGCGCATCACCTAGAGTGACCCTGCGCATTTGCAGGGGTGGCCCAAACCCCAAAATAAGTAGATAATAAGTAAACTTATGCTAAGAGCTTTGTTTTGGACATATAATTAGACTAATAAGGATGCAGATGCCGGTGGATCAGGGATTGATGTTTTTCTCCCCCTGAACTTTGCTGTCTGTGAGGGCTGGTCTGCTTCTGCTCTGCTCTTTCTGAGTCCCAGCTGAAAGGCTGGTGTTCATCCTGTCCTTGGATAGTGGGGACTGTCCTAGCATTTGTTGTATGGTGCCGCAAGTTCTGTTCAGTTTCTTCTCAGCAACAGGTTTTGGGATTTGTAACTGTTTTTACCAAAAAAGGAAATAGTAGAACTATTATTTGTCTTATATGAAATTAATAATTCTGCATCATCAAATATTCAGTCATTTTTCAGAATTTCCTTGTCTCAAGAATGTTCAACATCAATTAAAATAGTTCATAATTGTCTGCTTCCTAGCTCTTTATTCCCCTTTTCTCTTTTTATTGGAAAGGTCATTTGTGCTGTAGTTTTTTTTTTTATATTTTTAATTTTGTTGATTGTATTTCTTTGGTATACCCTACAAACAAGTCATTAATCCAGAAACTTGAACAGATAAGGACTCAGGAGGCTCATAATGGGAGATTGAGATTAAGATTGAGATTGATAATATCAATCCCAGTCTCTCCTTGAAATTAATAAAGGAGGAGTCAGTTTGGCTTTGGTCAACCTGATTTTTGCTATCAAGAGAATTCTTGTCTGTTGTTCACTTAAGGATTTAAGTAGCCAGAGGTGAGCATTGTCCAGATCTGTTATTTCAATAGGTCCAGCAAAATGACGATAGCCTACTGCCATTAACTTGAGGAATGTTTTGATTTTCATAGTATCTGGTGCCGTATCTGATGTATTCCAGAGTCTGCTCCTGGTGGAGCATGTGGTGCTGGGGATTAGTGCAGGACTCCTGTGTGCTCTGTGCTACCTCTCCAGCACACATGACAATGTTGCCCCTCTTCTTGGCCACACCGGCCTGTACTCAGAGCTTATTTCTGCCTCTGGGCCCAGTGATCACTGCTGGTGGGACTTGGAGGAACATAGGCGTCCTCGTCGGATTGATCCTGGGTCAGCCATGTGCAAGGCAAGTCCCCTATGCACTGTACTATCTCTCCAGCCCCCAAATAATTCTCACTCTCTCTCCTACTTGCCAGCCCTGGGCTTTGTATTATGAATGAAAGGTTGTTTTTCTCTTTCCTGTATGCACTTTGCATATGCTAGAGCAAATGGCTTTTGTATAAACACAGGAAGAGTTAAGGCTATGCATTTGTGATATAGGAGTTAATTAACTCTGAATTAGTTACTCCTGGGCATCCGTCATGTTTCCTAACTCAAAACCTCAGTTTTCCTTAGATTGACTCTAGTTCCTTATACCCCAGAAGGAGGGATCCATCGTAGGACTGGATGGATCCAGGGCAAGCCCTGTGTAAGTTACCCTGGCCTCGACATGGGATGGAGTAAATGTCCTGAGCAATATAATAAGCTAAGAGTAAGGTCATGGATCAAACTCTGTCATGACTCATGATAAGCAACAAACTGCTTAAGGGCCCTGTTGAGATTAGGTAAAAAAAACCAAAAACACCTGGCAAGAGGAGTGTAGTCTGGAATATGTGGTGGCGATGCCCCCAGGAACAGTCACCCTATAAGCTTACTCCTGGGTGTAGGTAACTGTCTTTGTCTCTTACTATGTTTATACAAAATCACTTGATCACTTGACATCCCGTTATTCATCAATTTGCTCGAGCAGGCTCCAGTAACATTTCCATTTGACCCTATCACGTGCCAGTGTAGCCCAATGGCATCTGGTTGCTTCAGGAGTACAAAGAGCCTCAGACCGCTTGACGAAGAAGTCTGACCATAGTCCTTCGTTTTGGCAGCTTAGTATGGCCCTGAAATTTTATCAGGCCCTCCTTGTTGGTCCTTCTTAGTGCTGCCATACTAAGGGCTCTTTCAGGGTCAGGAAGATGAACATTTTTTATTACTGGTTTTGGCATATTGAATACGCATCGGACAGCTTGCCAGGCTCTGCCATTATACAAAATAACTAGAAATATTGGGGGGTACCAAATTACTTTATTTGAAGGACTGATACAAATCAAAGACAGATGTTTTGGAACTTAAGGTAAAGGTCGAGGTAACCCCAACATGCGGACTTCCCTGGGCCTAGAGGTGACTAGTAATATTATTAAGATGCTTGTTTATCAGCTAAGGAAGGAGAGAACACAGCCTTTGTCCTAGGCAGGCCTAGAGCCCCAGGACAAGATCCATGTGGTGGTGGGGGGCTTGTGGGGGAGTCAGGGAGGTGCCCTGGGAAGGAAGAGCTTTTTCAGACCCTATTGTCCAGTACCTCTTGTTGCTCCTCCCTGCCCTTTGTACTTATCTCTAGCAGACTTGACTCCTGGGGTGGAGTGTGTGGAGTGGGGTGGAATGAGGAGCGAGTGGAGAAAAAGAAAGGAGCTTTAGATTTGCAAGCCGCGATCTTGTTCCCTTGGAGGGCTGGGGGAACGCAGCCAGGACCCTGCCAAACCCCAGTATCTGTTGGGGACCCCACTGAGCCCCAGCAATCTTTGTTTTCTATTCATGCATTTTCACTGGGTTTACTTTTGTTCCTTATTAAAATTTTGCCCAATTTTGTTTTAAACACTGATTTATGATACTGTTCATTTCAGGCTTTCATGTATATGTAATGCTGTCTCGCATCCCACCCTCCGCCGAAGTATCCACTGCCCTTTACACTGGCCTGGTGTCCCCTTCAGCCTCTTCCCCTTCCCTCCCTGAGGTAAACTTCTGACTGAAGAGGAGTTTTCAGTTTCTGCTGCTTTTTGGCTTTTGTTATACCCCTCCTTTGTTTCTTTATATCCCGTGTCCGAAAGCAATCATCCTGTGTCTGTCCCCCTCCTGACAGCTTCACTCTGCACGAGACTCTCCAGGCCCGTCCACATAGAGCAGAGTTCATGATTTCACGTCTTCCCACACAGAGTAGCATTCCACTGTGTCTGCGCATCATGTACTGTGTTTATCCATTCGTCTTTGACACTTGCATTATTCCCAAACTTTGGCTATTGCGAATAGTGCTGCAATGAGCATAGGAGTGCAGACGTCTTTCCTGAACTGAGTGATTGGAACCTTGGGGTACATGACTAGAAGAGGAAGTCGCGGAGTCTTAGGCGGCTCAGTTGCCTGTTGTTTAAGAAGTGTCCATATTGTTTTCTGAAAGGCTGGACTGGTCAGTATTCCACTGGCAATGAATGAGGATTCCTTTCCCCCATTTTTTTTCCATTTCCTCATGTCCTCTTTTTGTCATGCTTTATAGTTTGTATGTCCTTCACCTCTTAATTGTTAAGATGGTTCCTAGATATTTGATTTTCTGAAGTACAGTGGGATTTTTTTTTTTATTTTTTTAGCTTTTTGGGTCACACCTGGCAATGCTCAGGGGTTTCTCCTGGCTCTGCACTCAGGAATCACTCCTGGCGGTGCTCCGGGGACCATATGGGATGCCGGGAATTGAGCCCTGGTCGGCCATGTGCAAGGCAAACGCCCTCCCCGCTGGACTATCGCTCCGGGCCCTGGAATTGTTTTTTATTTTATTTGCATATAGAAAAGCCATGGACTTCTACATATTCATTTTGTTGTTGTTGTTGTTGGGGGGGGTCACACCTGGCAATGCTCAGGCATTACTCCTGTTTCTGCACTCAGGAATCAGTCCTGGATTGAGTGATTAAGCTCAGGGCAGCCACATGCCAGGCAAACGCTTTCCTGGCTGCACTATCTCTCTAGCCCCTGCCTGTTGATTTTTGTAGCCTGCCCCTTTCCTATACAAGTGTATTGTTTCTAAGAGCTTTTTGGTGGAGTCTTTAGTTTCTAAGTATAGTATCATGCCATCTGCAAAAACTTAATACCCCTTTTTCTCTTAATTACTGTGGCACCACATGGTCCCCTGAGCACTGTTGGAGTAGCTCCCAAGCCCACATAGGCATTATTTCATAGTTTCAAGGAATTACAGAACCAGGAAAGGAAGGCAGGTGCAATGTTCCGAACAGGAGTTGAGCAGTGAGTCATATGACCTTCACAAATCACAGCTGTCAAAGAAATCACAACAGTATTCGAAAGTAAAAGAAAATAAAGGAAGAATAATTAACTCACACCATTTGCAAACTTTGCACCAGGACAATCCACTTTTCTCCCCAAGTTTTATTTGAGGCACCATGATTTGCAAAACCATTCCCGGAAGGGTCTCACGAACAAAGCGTCCCAGCCGCACAGCCTGCTGCAGTGTCCAAAGCCCCCCACTCCTATTCCACTGTCCCCTCCCCATTCTCACACTTCACCCCTCCACCATGGTAAGCTTCCAAGTGAATGCCAGTACTTAGTCTCTCTTGCCGTCAGGCTTTATTTCCTTGCTATGTTTCTTTCTATCTCACATATAAGAGAGGTCATCCTATGTCCCTCTCCTTTAAAATCACTGTGTGCACTCTCCAGATAGCACCAGATTGCGCGGTTTCAAGTAACATTCCCATGACGATATGTACCATAGTTCCTTTATCTAGTTATCTGTCTTTAGACACTTGGGTTGTTTCCAGATTTTGGCAAATGGGCCAGATGGATAGTGATAATAGTGATAATGGGTAAGGCGTTTGCCTTGCATGGGGCAGACCTGGGTTCCTATCCCCGGCATCCCATAAGGTTCCCCAAACACCCCCCAGGACTAATCCTGAGTCCAGAGCCAGGAGCAACCCTGAGCATAGCATCGCCAGTTGTGACCCAAAGAGGAAAAAAAAAAAAGAGAAAGATAAAGACCGAGTAAAGAGTAAATGCTTGTGTAAGGGCCAGCGGAGGTGCACATTTCTAGCCGAGGGGTCCCCTGTGCAGACTCCTGGAGGCATAAAGCAGCAGAGAGATGTACTGTGGATGTGCTGTGCAGGTACTTTTACGTGTCACTCACCCTCAAGCCAAAGCGATGTTCAGAAGAAAGATATCAGAGACTTCTCTTTCTGCACTTTTAAAGTTTACTCTCAAGCTATAAAATTGGCGGGCGGGGAAATGCAGTTTTCTTCGTGATGTTACACCGGTGCCTGCACTCTAGGCATTTTACTGGACTCATCCACCACAACCAGCTCCAGGATGCTGATGGATAATAGTTATCTTTTCCTGTAAATTAAATAATTTTTCCTATTAATTAGTAATTTTAGAAACTTTCAGTTTCTAAAATGTTCAAGTCATCTTTAATTTGCACCTTAAATTGCTTTTATGTTGTCCAGGTTTCTAAGCATTGCTGAGCCTCCATCTGGCTGTCCTCGTGACCCATCCCTCTCTCTTTGCTTATTTCCTTTCCTGTCATCTGGGCCCTGTTACTGTTATGGCCCCACTTCCTGCTTCTCAACTCTGCCCTTTTAGTTTTGCCCCAATATTTTCCATATGGTTGCCAGACTTACACTTTTTTTAGAAATGCTTTTTCCCTTCCGTGAGTCTTCTCTGTATCTCTAATACCTAATCACCTGGAGAAGCAAAAAATCTAAATTTCTCAGTTTGCCTTTCTAGGCTCCGACCTCTCGCATTCCACAACTATTTCAGGTTGTTTGTTCTCCTCACTTTGACCTGTCCTGCCTCACCAAGTCCTACACTCTTAACATTCTAACCGAAATGCGTGTTTTGTTGTTTCTGGGAGGGAGGCAAGCCCGCCAGTGCTCAAGGGTCACTCCTGCCTCTGTGCTCAGGGGTTGCTTTTGGTGGACCTGGGGGCATTATGGGGTGCCAAGGATGAACCTGGGTCCGCCACATGCAAGGTAAGCACCTACTGTCTGTGCTATAGCTCCAGCCCAGTTCCCTTGTAAAAAATGTTTATAGGGACCACACCCAGTGGTGCTGGGTGACGTGGGAGAGGTTAAGGACACCTGGGAGAATGTCGGCTTGTACTGGCTGGGCTTGTGCTCTACCACTTATTGTTCTCTTTAAAAGTACCATTGTAGACAATCTGGTCTGAATTTTTTACCTAGTTTCATAATTTATGGCAAGCTAATCATGACTTTCAGTGCCGAGGGCTTGTTGTATGTCTCACTTTTTCTACTTTTTGTCTCACTTTTCTACTTTTTCAGTTTTTTAGTGTTTATGATAACTGCTCATTGTTCTCATTCTCTTTCTCTTCATTACCTTGGGTTGTCTATATATAAATGTTTTATATATATAAAAATATCACTGTATCACTGTCTTCCCATTCATCATCGATTTGCTCGAGCGGGCCCCAGTAACATCTCCATATGTCCTGTCTCATGCTAGTAGAGCCCAAGGGCACCTGCTTGCAACAGGAACATAAAGAGCCTCAAACCATCCCATCAGGTCATGGGAATGAGGTCTATAATTGTTACTGGTATTTGGCATATCAAATACAACAAGGGTAGCTTGCCAGGCTCTGCCGCGCGGGTGGCATATTCTTGTAGTCACCTCTGATCTCCAGCATTTATTGATGAACCGTGCGGCAGCCACGCGAGCCGGGCTGTGCTCAGCTCTTCTGCTGGGTGGAGTTCTGACGAGAGGGGAGTCTGGCTGTGGAAGATGGTGGCCCTCATGGAGTGGGGGTCATCTGGCTTCTTGCGAGGCTCTGCCAGGTATATACAGGTACTTACATGCCTTGCATGCAGCCAACTTAGGTTCGATCCCTAGTGCCCCATATGGTCCTGAGCCTGCCTGGAGCGATCTCTGAGCACAGAGCCAGGATCTGTATATCAAGGATATATGTTTCGTGTGTGTGTGTGTGTGTGTGTGTGTGTGTGTGTGTGTTTTGTGTGTGTCTGACTTTTTTGGTGGTGTTAGGAATTGAACCAGCATTCACATATGCAAGACAAGTGCTCTACTGCTTAGTCTCATTTTGTCTATGTTTCCATGAAGATGTATTTAATATTATGTTAATATACTCAAGTATTTTCCAAGGACATTATTCTAGCAACGTATTATTCTACTGCCCTTGGCTTTGGGAAAGACAGAATGATAGCATAGAGGCGGAAGAAATGGCTCAAAAGCTAGAGCTCATGCTTTGTAGGTGGGAGTCCTGGTATTGCTTCCTGGCACCAGATGGTCCTGAGCACTGCTGGGAGTAGACCCTGAGCCCATTGGGTGTGGCCCTCCCAAAACAAATGGTTGTGCAGAAGCCTGATATTTGGCCTAATTTTCTAGATATTTATGTTGCTCTGTAAGTACTTAAATTTAGTATTTATGCTTAGACATTTCTCTTCGGCAAGCACGGGTTTCTGATGATTGTTAAACAGCCTTGTTGTACAATGACTTACATTTGTCAGACTTGCTCATCTTTGCATTCTGGTCCTCAGAAAAGTTCCTCATATGTGGTAGACACACATGTTGGAGTTGTTTGAATCAGAACCATTAGGAGATTGTGAGAAAGAAGCACAGGGATGGCGTGGGCAGCTCCACAGTTGTCAGACAGGCCAGGTTTGTCCTGTGTTGAGGACAGAGCAACAATCTGAAGATCTAAGTAAGGGAGGGCAAGTCACCGCTCTGCCTCACAGTTGGGGTCAGATGGCCATCTGGGCAGGTCAGAGTGACAAACAGTTGACGTCTGTGAACTTAGGGCGCTTTGTGCTGTTTGGTCCTGCTCTATGCGTTAACCTGGGTTCTGAGAACTGCTTCCCACGGCTGGTTAGAGAATGATCGAGGACCTGCCTTCCACAAGCTTCACTCCTCTGGCCGCTTGTGTTCTCTTATTTTAGCGTTAGCGACTTCAGCATGCACACAACACAGTGGTCTCCAGAGTGTCTTCTGGGGAGAGTTGTCTATGCTTAGTCATGAAGAGAACTGCTGTTACTCAGATTTGCCTTCGTGTTCCCTGGAGAAACAGGCCATGGATCTTTAGCCTTTTTCAGTGTCCTCTTGATGTTAGGTTTGGTCTACCCAAATCATCCTAACTGAGAAGTCTGCCTCCTAATGCAGAGAACACTCCATTTGACATCAGTCCGAACTGCTCTTTTATTTAGAAATCTGATGTCGTTTTTGTAGATTATTTTTAAATATCACCTCTATGTGAATTTGAAAAACACACAGATCAAACTGCTTGAGGTATTAAATGAACAATATACTACCAAGAGACAATATTTTCTAGGCTATTAGGGCTCTTAAAAATGATCAGAGCTCCTGAAGCTCGTGTTTGTGTAGGTTATACCTACTGGTATTTATGGTTAGTAATTTAAACAAATTGTAAAATATTGCTTAATTCTTTTATTCTTTTTTTGTTTGGGGTTACACCCAGTGGTGCTTAAGACTTACTCCTGGCTCTGCTCTCAGGCATCACTGCTGGCAGGGCTTAGGGGACCATATAGATCTGGGGATCAAACCCAGGTCTGCTCTACCTGCTGTACTATTGCTCTGGCCCCTGCTCAATTCATTTAAAAATAAACCTTTAATAGATTAACATTTTCATGAAAAACATCTTTCAAAAAAACAATAAAAATAAAACATTTTAACATATTTGTCAATCTCTTTAATAATTAATAACCATTTCAGATTACTGTGGGTATTCTTTGACACTGTACTCAAGCATAACATGGTATTTTTAAAAGATACTTGCAATGTGGAATTTGAGTGTATATATATATATGTGTGTGTATATATGTGTATATGTGTATATATACATATATACACACATATGTATATACACACATATATATGTGTGTATATATATGTGTATTTTATATATATATAAAAGTTCATATATATATATATATATATATATATACATATATAAACTTTTTTTTTTGCTTTTTGGGTCACACCCAGCAATGCTCAGGGGTTTCTCCTGGCTCTGCTGCACTCAGGAATTGCTCCTGGCGGTGCTCGGGGGACCGAATGGGATGCTGGGGATCGAACCCAGGCCAGCATGGGCCGGCCCTGTGCAAGGAAAATGCCCTACCCACTGGACTATTACTCCAGCCCCTATATATGAACTTTTAATACTTTGTTTACTCACAATAGAATTAATGTGAAAGGCTAAGTATATAGTGTCTGGATCTTAGAGTACCCTTATGAAGTTATAATGCATGTATTATTTCCTATTTTATTGACGCGGGAGTTGAATGTGATGCTGAGCAAATACCACTTAGTCAACTGGGAGTTTGCTACTTGTGTTTTAGAATTCCCTATCATGGGTTGTATTCAACTTTATGGATCAATTCTACAAGTAATAAAAATAAATAATCACTGTTCAGGTTGTTATATTTTCTATCTCCTAGTAGGACCCTGTCTGTAATAAAGGCATTTTTGACATATGTTTTTATTCCTTAGACTTACTCTGGACTCTTCTGTGTGGTCATAAATCCTTATAAGAATCTTCCAATTTACTCTGAGAATATCATTGAAATGTACAGAGGGAAGAAACGTCACGAGATGCCACCACACATCTATGCTATCTCTGAGTCTGCCTACAGATGCATGCTCCAAGGTAACTGGGAATGATGAACATACTTACAAGTAATTTAGTGCTTTATTAAGAGATCTCAGTGTTTCTACAAAGAATTTCAAGTTTCTAGTTAGAAAAATTGACTGTTTACTGTAGAAAAACTGAATTCTTAATATTAGAATGGACAGTAAGCTGTTTTTATGTATTAAAGTAAGTTTATTGCTTCGTAAATGCTTCATGTTAATTTTTGTGTTAAAAGCTGTCCAGTTTGGGGGGTGGGGGTACAGCTGAGGGATAGGACACATGCTTAGCACATACAAACATAGTATGAGTCTATCTCTAACACTGCGTAGCCTCAACAGTATTGCTAGTGCGGCCCTGGTGGCCCCTAAGTACCACCAGGTATAGCCCTTAAAAAATAAATGAGCATCTAGTTTTTATATACCTCTGCTTGTCACCACAAACTCTATTGTATGTTAGGTTTTCAAACCAACAGAGTGAGCCAAAGGAAGAAGAATAGAAAAAATCAACTGCTTCATTAATTAAAGAAGGATTTTAAAATAATCTGGTTTTAATGCATGTAAGGGGAGAGAACTGAATGTCAGACTCTTTTTCTCTCCTCTGTCCTCTCTCTCTTTCTCTGTCCCTTTCCAAATTCATACATGCAAGACATGTCTTCTACCCCTGAACTACCCTGTCAATCTAGATTTTTTTCTTTTGGATTTAGACTGAAATATAAATTTGAGAAGTTACTCATTTGAATCATAATTTTAGACAAAAATGGCTTATATAAGGGTATATTTTTGAAAACCATGATTAGCAGTTCTGAATACATTTAACATTACTATAAAACGACTGCATTTAAGCTTCTTGGTGCTTCTTGGTGCTGTGTAATAATTCTTACTTTTAGATTGGGTGATCATGCAGTCGCAAAGATTGAGCCAAAGGCTTTGTACATGAAAGGCTTGTGCTCTGCTACTTGAGTCACATACCTGGCTCCTTTGCTTTAAAAAAAAAAGTGTTTAATTTTGTTTTGGGTTTGGGGGTAGAGTAGCACGGAAGGACCCAGAGGCTCCACGTGATTCTTAGCCAACCGGTCTGCAGTTCAGTGCCAGGGCTCCTGAGGGTCAGGACCCGTTAGACCCGGTGTTACAGGGGCTGCCTGGGATATCAGTGCGCTCTCAGCTCGCAGTGCTGGGTCCTCTCACCTGTACTTGGTGATGCTAAGGGACCACGTAGGGCCAGACCTGGATAGGTGCATAGTAGGCATGTGCCCTGACTGCTACTCTATGTCCTGACCCACCTTTCATTTATTAAGAACAAATTATATCAGCTATTATAAAATCTGTGAAGTTATTCTAAAATAATGTTATAATCTTCAATAACGTCTCTTTGTCTCTCAGTGTCTATATCTCTGTCTCACTCTCCCCCCTTTGTCCCTTTCCAAATTCATGCATGCCTTGCAATGAAAGATGTACATGTTACATCTACTTGTCACAGGATGAACATGCTATATCTGCCTATCACCAAGTTGCTGGTCATAAAATAGTTGCTGTGAGATTGACCCCAGGAGTGCTAGTATGAAGAAATTAGTAAAAGTACAATACTAACTTCTTACTCTAACTCTTAATTGACTACATTTCATTTATAAGAATCTCTGAGGCAAACAGAAAATGCTTAAAGGCTAGAATGATGTCATGAATTGATAAGGATAGGTACAGACTTCAAAATGAGCTTTACCTTAGGAAAAAGATTAATAACCTTTCTCGAATTGAGACCTAAAAACTTTTAAGGAATGGTTATAGTTGTGCTAAATTGCTGTTATAGAGAAAGAAGAATCAAAGTGTTTTGGTTTGGGGTCTCTATTCTTAATAGAGAAGGCTCTCTGCTTTAACCTGAAGAAAATACACTCTTTTTTCTTGTTTAGAAAAATACATTTTTAAAATCAAATATGTTTTTCTTTGTCGAAAATACATTTTCACAATTGAGATTGCTAACTCTCTGAAGTATTATGTAAAATAGTAGTTTTCAGAAGTTAAATGGAATCATTTATATATAGATATCCATGTATGTATGTATACATGTGTATATGTTACTATATGTAATGCAGTGTATATTATATATACATATATACATATATACATATACATACATATATATGTATGTATATGTATATATGTATATATGTATATATACATATATACATATACATACATATATATGTATGTGTATATATACACATATATATATGTATATACACATATACATAGTGTATATATATATATATATATATATATATATATATATATATATATATATATATATATATATATATATATATATATATATATACACACTATGGCGTGATATTCCAAGCATAGCTCTTTCGATTCCTCTCTGGGAGACCCGAATAGCATTCTCATCCTGCTTTCGTAGGGCCCAGGTCTCTGAGGCGTATGTTAATGCAGGGAGAATGGTGGAGTCAAAGAGATGTGCCCGGAGCCGGAGGTTCTTTGTCCTTTTAGCTATTTCTTCGATGCCTTTGAAGGCATTCCATGTCGCTCTTCCACCTGTGCAGCTCAGGTTTTAGGTCATTCATCATGTTGACTTCTCGACCTAGGTACACATAACTGCTGCATTCAGAGATGTTTGTTCCATTGAGAGTGAATGGGGCCGCTGGAACTAGTTCATTTTTAATGAACATAGTTTTCTTTAGATTCAGCTGTAGACTTATCTTTCCACATTCTCGGTCGAAGTCAGCCAGCATTTGTGCCGCGTGGCTAATGTTTGGTGTTATTAGAATGATGTCATCAGCAAAGCGGAGGTGGTGTAGTTGCCGACCACCTATCTTCACTCCCATTCCTTCCCATTCTAATTGTCGCATGATGTTCTCGAGGATGGCACTGAAGAGTTTTGGTGAAATGGTATCACCCTGTTGAACCCCTCTTTTGACTTTGATGATCACTTCTTTGTAGAATGGTGAGATCCTGGTGGTGAATCTGTAATACAGCTCACGAAGGATCTTGATGTATTGGGTTTGAACACCCTATTTGGCTAGGGCTTCGATGACTGCTTCAGTCTCCACAGAATCAAAGGCTTTCTGTAAATCAATGAATGGTAGTGAGAGCGGCATCTTGTACTCCCTACAAACCTCAATGAGCTTGGTTACCATGTGGATATGGTCAATTGTGCTGAATCCTTTCCGGAAGCCAGCTTGCTCGCATGGTTGTCCTTCATCTAGTGTTCTGCCAATCCTGTTCAGGATGACTTGTGTAAACAGCTTGTAGATGACCGACAACAGGCAGATGGGGCGATAGTTGCCGATGTCGTGAATGTCTCCCTTCTTGAACAGTAGAGCTGTCCTGCTGGTTTTCCATTGGGAGGGCACCTTGCATTCGGACAGGTAGCATGTGAAGAGCCGAGCTAGTGTATTGATGAGTACCGACGGCAGATTCTTCAGGTTTTCGGGTCTGACTTTGTCTGGGCCTGGTGCTGTTCCCTTCTTTACCGACTATATGGCATGTCGGATTTCAGAAGGGAGAATGTTGGGAATGACATATCAAGTGAGAGAAGGAATCCGGAGTTCTGACCTCCGTCACTATTCTAGAATCAGGGACGTTGTCTCGTTTGCCAAGGCATCGAAAATCAGATGGGCTGGACATGTAATGCAATTTGGAGACAATCGCTGGACTAGAGCTGTTACCGACTGGATCATACTGGATGTCAAAAGATCACGTGGCCGCCCACCTACAAGATGGTCAGACTTCCTTGTCAAGACCCTGAAGGAACGGTTTGAGGCTCTTCATATTCCTGAATCAACCAGATGCCATTGGGCTACATTGGCATGTGATAGGGTCCAATGGAAATGTTACTGGCACCCGCTCGAGCAAATCGATGAATAACGGGATTCAAGTGATTAAGTGATGTATACTATATGTGTGTTTACGTATACAATTCTAATTTTCAAAAAGGAGATGAACTTCCAGCCTTCTGAGATTAGTATACCTCTGGGGGAATAAACTATAACTTCTGGGAAAGACTCTGGAATCTATTATTATGAGTCTGAGAATAATATAAAAATACCACGTGCATTTAAAGTTTAGTTGTAGTAGGAAGTTACAGTAAGCAGTGTTAGTAGAAATTTTCTTTTAACATGGTATTTTATAATCCTTAAGTTCTTGTGTATTGTATACTGAAAAGTTGAGGTCAAAGTATTGATTAATGAATATTATTTATCAGGGTATGCCCAAAGTGTCTATGCCCTTTAAATTTTTTTTTTTTTGCTTTTTTTTGGGTCACACCGGTGACACTCAGGGCTTACTCCTGCCTCTGCACTCAGGAATTACTCCTGGTGGAGCTTGGGGGACCACATAGGATGTTGGGATTGAACCAAGGTCAGCCGCATGCAACTCAAATGCCCTGCCACTGTGCTGTCACTCGGCCCTGCCCTTTCCATCTTAACCTCTGTGATTACAGATGGAGGATACAGGGAAAGGACATGTGCACATAAATGTGAAACTGGGTTGTGAAATAGCCTAATTGTTGTATTATTATACACATACAACAATAACCTGTACAACTATAACCTGTATAAGAAAAACTGAATTGCTGTTACTCTCCCTTTTGTATTGTTATTCTTTTTTTTTTTTTTTTTGGGTCACATCCGGCGATGCTCAGGGGTTACTCCTGGCTCTGCACTCAGGAATTACACCTGGCGGTACTCGAGGGACCATATGGGATTCGGGAATCGAACCCGGGCCGGCATGGGCCGGCCGTGTACAAGGCAAACTCCCTAACCGCTGGGCTATCACTCCGTCCCCTGTATTGTTATTCTTATCAAGACACCACAACTTACAGCGTTGTTCATATGAGAGTTGTTTGAGGCATACGGTGTCCAGCACCATCTCCCCGCTTTTTTAAATATTTTATTTTATTTTATTATTTTTTAAAATTTTTTATTATACCACCGTGAGACATACAATTACAAAGGTGTTCATAATTGGTTCTTGGTAGTACAGTATACCAGCACCCATCCCTCCACCAGTGCCCCATTTCCACCACCAATGTACCCCACCCCCTCCCGCCCACCCCCCAGGCTGCCTCAATAGCAGGTACCCCAGTTTCCTCTCTTTCTCTCTCTGTCTCTCTCTCTCTCTCTCTCTGTCTCTGCATTTCTCTCCCTCTTCTTTTACAAATTGTGGCTAGCCCTGCAGATATTTAGTTTATCACTTAAGTCTCTTTGTGTATATTCAATGGTGAGTTTTAATCTGCCATTACCATTTCCCACATTTAGTAAAACACTGGTATCTATTTATATCCTAGTAATGAATGCAGTCATTCTATATCTGTCCTTTTCCTTCTGACTAATTTCACTCAGCATGATAGTCTCCATGTCCATCCATTTGCAGGTAAATTTCATAATTTCGCTCTTTCTGACAGCTGCATAGTATTCCATAGTGAAGATGAACCACAGTTTCTTTAGCCAGTCCTCTGTTTCGGGCATTTAGGTTGTTTCCAGATTTTAGCTATAGTGAATAGGCGCAGAGATGAATAAAGAAGTACAGATAGTGTTTCTGCTATGTGTTTTTCCGTCTCTCGGGTATATTCCCAGGAGTGCTATTGCTGGATCAAATGGGAGCTCAATATCTAGCTTTCGGAGGAATGCCCATATTGTTTTCCAAGAGGGGCTGGACCAGTCGGCACTCCCACCAACAGTGGATGAGAGTCCCTTTGTCCCCACATCCATGCCAGCACCGGTTGTTCTTGCTGTTTGGATGTGTGCCAGTCTCTGTGGGGTGAGATGGTACCTCATTGTTGTTTTGATTTGCATTTCCCTGATGATTAAAGATGAAGAACACTTTTTCATATGCCTTTTGGCCATTCGAATTTCTTCTTTTTGGAAGCTTCTGTTTATTTCTTCTCCCCATTTTTTGATAGGGTATACTAAAAAACAGGAACTGAATATCCTGTTTTTTTCTTGTGGAGTGCTACCAGTGCCTGATATATCCTGGATATTAACCCCCTGTCAGATGGGTATTGGGTGAATATCCTTTCCCACTCTGTGGATTGTCTTTGTATCTTGGTCACCGTTTCTTTTGAGGTGCAGAAGCTTTTCAATTTTATATAATCCCATTTGTTTATCTTTGCTTACATTTGCTTGGTCAGTTCCTATAGTAGAGTGGCAGGGTACAAAATCAATACCCAAAAGTCAATGGCCTTCCTATATGCAAATAGCGAAAGAGAAGAAAGGGACATTAAAGAAACTATCCCATTCACAATTGTGCTGCAGAAAATCAAATCCCTAGGAATCAGTTTGACAAAGAATGTAAAGGATCTCTACAAAGAAAACTACAAATCGTTACTTCAGGAAATAATAGAAGACCTGAGGAAATGGAGATACGTTCCCTGCTCATGGATTGGAAGGATTAACATTATCAAAATGGTAATACTCCCTAGAGCTTTAAGAGCTTTATACAGATTCAGTGCGGTCCCTATAAAGATACCCATGATGTTCTTCAAAGAAATTGAACACACTCTCCTGAAATTTGTATGGAATAATAAACCCCCACGAATAGCTAAAGCAGTCCTTGGGAAAAAGAAGACGGGAGGTATCACTTTCCCCAACCTCAAGCTCTACTACAGAGCAGTTGTAATTAAGAGAGTGTGGTATTGGTATAGAGACAGACCCGTAGACCTATGGAATAGAACTGAATATCCTGAAACACACTCTCAAATATACAACCACTTAATCTTCGGTAAAGGAGCAAAAAATATTAAGTGGAGCAAAGAAAGCCTCTTCAACAAATGGTGCTGGGAAAACTTGGCAGCTACGTGTAAAAAGAATGAACCATCTCCTCTTTCTCCCTGCCAGTGCCCCCCAGTTCCCCTCCACCCACCCTACCCCGCCTTCCCCTTTGCCAGAATAACAAACTTATTTCATATCACTTGCTCCAACAGAATTAAAGAAGTGGCCCATGTAATTATCAGAAAATAAATCAATGAAGTCAATTTTTGTGATGGGTATATAATTTTAACCTATGTAACTAAATTCAAATCACAAAATATATGGTATGCTATCTGTTCTCATTTACATAGCAAAGTTTTCAACTCTGGCATCTAAAATATATAGCATTAAATATTTTGTACTTGGGGTTTTTTTGTGGCAATGTTTTCCTGACATAAATAGATATGATTGTTTTGAAGATATAGTGTTAATATATTTTAGAATTTCCATGAAATAAGCAAAATCTTCAGATGTAAAATTTTTTAGTAGGAATGAAGATAATTAATAAAACTTAAATGGGAAAATATGAATAGGACTTTAAAAGTACAAAGTGTTTTATCCTGAGGAAGAATATTGGTTTCATATTAGATATCATAGATACGGTTTGAATGTCATCATTAGTGAGTAAAGATTGCAAAAAGTGTCTTTATGGTTGTAATAAAACTGATAAGACAGCAGTTGTTAAAGATGAGATGTTACTCATTCTTGAAAATGTGTAGAATCCCTTAGCAGCCAGGAGTAAACGTGAGCCTTCCTAATCCAGTGGGCAGCAACTATAAGCTCCATTGGTGAGAGCCGCACTCAATGCCGCATGGTGGGGAACTTGCCCTGACCTCCTAAGAAGCCCTGTAAATGCTTCTTGAAAAACTGATTTCAAGGCTGTGAATTCCCTAAGCTGTTGCCTGTTCGTGAAGCTCTGTATTGTCCCTTCTAATCTGACTGATAATCTAGCGGGATAGAGTATTCTGGTGAGGAGTTCCTGTCATTGAGTTTCTGCGTTATATCCATCCAGTCTCTTCTGACTCTTAGAGTCTCATTTGATAGATTTGCTGTGAATCTAATGAACTTTCCTTTGGAGGTAAATTCCTTTTTTATCCTGCTGCTTTCAGTATTCTGTCTCTTGTGTTTGGATTTTGTCATTCAAATGACACAGTGTGTCTTGGAGTTTTCCTAAGTTGAGTCTATTTTTGCTGGTATGCTTCTTGGATTTTGGTGCCTGTTTCCCTCAACTTCTTAGCAGTGATTTTGTCAGTCATCGCTTTCTTCATCAAACTTGCCTTCCTGTTCTTCAGGGACTCCTGTGATTCTTATCTTGGTCCTCTTGCACTCATCAAGAGCCAGCCTTGTTGGTTTTTTTGATCACTGCTGTCTTTCATGCCTACTGGAAAGCCTCTATAACCTGTTGATTGTGCTCAGATATGATGGCATCACCTGCGTCCCTTTTTTAACAAGTTGTAATATTTAACATTAAAGATGCTAAAGTTCTTAGTTCCTTTTAAAAGAGAAAGGTCAATAAAGGAGTTCATAATGTGAATGTTTCCCGTATGCATGGGAGAAACCCAGAAAGACTGAGCCTTTTACCTGTATGACTGCATGCCATCTTTCTATAGCTAAAGAGAGAACATTTGGAAGAAGAAAGGAAGGAAAGGCAAGTTATGGGAGGCTGCCAAGGAAGGCAGAGTAAAACAAAGGCAGGTCAAAGTTCTGCCTTTTCATTTGAAAAATGAGATTTGGGGCCAGGGCAATAGCACAGTGGGGAGGGCGTTTGCCTTGCATACGAGTGACCCAGGTTCCATTCCTGGCATCCCATATGGTCCCCCAAGTACCACTAAGATTAACTCCTGAGTGCAGAGCAGGAGTAACCCCTGAGCATCGCCAGGTGTGACACAAAAAGCAAAAATAAAAGGAAAAGATGAGATTTGGTTATATAGGTAGAATGAGTTTCCTCTCAAGTCTTATAAATCTTCCTGTTACTCAAAGAAGATCTCTTTCTTATATCTCCTTCTCTTTAAAGTCAAATTTCAAATTTTATTCTATGTACTTATTTTTTTAATAGTCACCATGAGATGCACAGTTACAAAGCTGTTCATTATTGAGTTTCAGTCATACAGTGTCCCAACAGCCCGTTCCTTTACGGTCAGGGACGCCGCTGGGGTCCCCAACAGTGTCGGGACAGAAGTTCTCTTCTACCTTCCAGGACGCCGGGGGAACAGATGAAAACTCACGAGTCCGGGTGCAGTTCCAAAAAGGCTTTTAATAGTACAAAAGCTCTTCCACAGCACTCCATATATTCTGCGCTATATCCATCCAGCTAGATAATAAAAAAAAACTCTAGCTCTGGTCCGAAATTAGACCATACAAAAGAGCCTAAGTCTCCCACCAAAGAGAGAGAATCTCACCCGAGATGAGTCCTACCCAGAAGAAGGAGCAAAAGGCCAAAGAGCAAAAAGCCAAAAGCCGCAGGAGCCAAAAGCTGAAAGTTGAGGAGCCAAAAGCCAAAGGGGCCTCAAGCTGACTTATATACACCCCTTATATACACCAAGACCAGAGACTCTCAGACATGGGGCAGAGCTGCTACTTGCTCTCCCTGTGCCCAGCCGCTCATGAGGTACCTGGGAGGTATGGCGGGTTCTAGCCCTGGTCTGCCACCCCAGCAGAGCCTCACAACAAGCCAGACGACCTCCCCCTACTCCATGGGGACCGCCATTTTCCACATCCGGACTTCCCTCTCGTCACAACTCCACCCAGCAGACCAGACTATCACAGCCCGGCTCGAGCGGCTGCTAGCAGCCGCACAGTTCATCAATAATTGCTTTATTTAGAGGTGACTACAAGAGTATGCCACCCGCAGGGTAAGCCTGGCAAGCTGCTCGTGTTGTATTTGATATGCCAAATCACGATCACGATCACGATCTTCCCGTTGATCGTCCTATTTGCTAGAGCGGGCACCAGTAATATCTCCATATGTCCTGTCTCATGCCAGTAGAGCCAGGGGCATCGGCTTGCTACAGGAACATAAAGAGCCTCAAAACATTATATTAGGTCATGGGAATGACCTAATATAATTGTTACTGGAATTTGGCATATCATATACAACACGAGAAGCTTGCCAGGCTTGTCGAGTGGGAGACAAACTCTTTTAAACACCTCCAAATAAAGCATTTATTGATGAACTGCGCGCGCGCGAGCCGGGCTGAGATGGGCTGGTCTGCTGGGTGGAGTTCTGACGAGAGGGAAGTCCAGAAGTGGAAAATGGCGGCGCCCTGTGGAGTGAGGAGCGGTGGTCTGGCTTGTTGTGAGGCTCTGCCGAGGTGGTGGGCCAGGGCTAGAACCCGCCATGCCTCCCGACTGCCTCATGAACGGCTGTGCACAGGGAGAGCAAGGAACAGCTCTGCCCCATGTGTGAGAGTCTCTGGACCAGCATACCTGGGCCGAATTGATGAAAAAAGCTGCGGCAGGGTGGGTGTCGGTGATCCGGGCTGTGATGGGCTGGTCTGCTGGGTGCCAAATACCAGTAACATTTATATTAGGTCATTCCCATGACCTAATATAATGGTTTGAGGCTCTTTATGTTCCTGGAGCAAGCGGGTTCCTTTGGGTTCTACTAGCATGAGACAGGACATATGGAAATATTACTGGTGCCCGCTCTAGCAAATAGATGATGAACAGGAAGATCATGATATACACCAAAGTAATCCAGGGAGGGTCGTGTCAACAAAGAACTCTAAACAGAGTGTAGTGCCACACCCTATTGCAGGTATAAACAAAGGTTATGCCAAGGACTAATCCCGAGATTATCTCTTATGTAAAACACTGGAGGGGGCTGATATAAAGTAATACATCTTAATTTCATGAGCTTCATGTAAGCTATATGGTACCCACAAGGTCCTTCTTATTATTATCTGCACCAGGGTGATTCTGAGTATCTTATACTGAAAGGGCCACACTCGCCTGCTTAGAGCAAACTAGTATGATCCTTCCTATAGTATCAATGTAGTCAGGACAGTAGTCTCCTGTAAATTCTAACTGTCCCACGCTGGGTGCATTGGGTATAAAGAGGAGCTGTGACTAGAGCCGTTACTGACTGGCTCCCACGGGACGTCAAAAGATCACGTGGCCACCCACCTACAAGATGGTCAGACTTCCTTGTCAAGATCCTAAAGGAACGGTTTGAGGCTCTTCATATTCCTGAATCAACCAGATGCCATTGGGCTATATTGGCACGTGATAGGGTCCAATGGAAATGTTACTGGTGCCTGCTCGAGCAAATCAATGAATAACGGGATTCAAGTGATCAAGTGATGTAGTGACTTCTGTAACTGCCACACCCTCTAGCAGTGTTTACATAGAAGAGAGGTCTCATTAGAATGAACCTTGGCTTAACTAGATTAAGCTGGGAGTGGGCAAAACAACAAAGCTCCCAGATTAGCTAATCTGTCATCTAACACTTTACCATGTACATTTCCCAGTGTCTCCTATTTTCCCTCCCAACACCCTTTTTCTATGACCCTCTCGTTTCACTCTGCCCCATCCTACTCCCTCTCGCGTTACCCACCTAGAATTAGGTCCTGCTAACATGGCTGTAGACTGCTTTGAGCAGAGTTGGAACTCCTCCTAAGTGAGTTCAAACAACAACAGTCTATACTGCCTATAGATTCTGGCTGGCCCACGCCCGTAACACATGTGCCCATGCAGAAATGCCTGGACATACTTGATCCCTTTTTAAATCATAATCTCCCTGATTTGGAAAGGAAATTTTTATTAGGAGCCATTATTGAGAATGCTTTTTCCCCCTTTTTATTGAATCACTGTGAGATGCACAGTTACAAAGTTGGCTGTGATGGGGTTTCATCACAATGTTTCAACACCTATCCCTCACCAGTCCAGACTTCCCACCACCCATATCCCCATTTCCTTCCTGACCCCATTAGCCTGCTTTTAGGTGCTGTGGTTTGCAATACTGGTACTGTGAAAGGGTGTCTTGTATCCACTTTACCTCCTTTCGGCACCTGTTGTTGTCCAGAGTGGTCATTTCCAACTATCACTGTCATGCTGGTCCCCTCTGTGTCCTGACGACTCGCCCCCCCTCCTTCCCCCGCCCCCTCGTGGCAGGTTTGTACCAGGGCCAGCCCTGCCCCAGCTTCTGTTGGCTTTGCTATTCTCATGTTGTTTATTTTGGTTCTTTGCTTTCTCTTATTTTGGGGATCACTATGTGTTTTATTATTACATAAAATTTTTTTATTCTTAAGTTAAGGAGTAGCTGGTTTGCAGTTTTGCTTCTCGTTTTCACAGAAAGTCAAGTATCGTAGAAATGATCTAAGAATGATTTATGAAACAAACAATTCCTCAGCTACCAAAATAACTTTATAGCCTTAATTTTCTAACAGATTCCTGAGAAAAAATAATAGATCTTATTTTACAGTGCAGTAATACATTCTGAAGATATAAAAGGGACAGATTTCCAAATGACTCTCCATTTGTAACAATGTCCTGAAAAACTACAATAAGTCTGCCCTGCAGCCTGCCCCACTTAATACTCCAGTTTATCAAACCGGTCTTCACGCTGAACAAAGGTGTGCTGGACGCCCCTGCAGCAAAGCAGTGCCCACATCCCCTGCAAACCCGTTGTGAAGGCAGCTTCCCGTAGGCCACGATCTTCCTTTCCATTACAGAGTTTCAAAAGCACATTTTGCCATCTCGGAAGAAAACCTCAAATTTCACACTTAACTTCCCATCAGCATTTTTTTTGAACCCAGTTCATGAATTTCCTCCACTAAGAGATTAACTTCGTGATCCACTTGCCTGGCTCCCAACTTCCTTTTTTTTGAGTGATGGAAAAGTGGTGCTGTGGGCCCTGGTTCCCTTCCTATGGTTGTTGTGGTTGTTGTTGTTTTAAGTCCTGTAAATGAGTGCTGACAACAAGATTTTTTAAAACAATATCTACAGTTAGGTAGGTAGTTATGGTTGATGGTAGTAATTTATAGAAAGGTTCTTTTCTTTTTTTCAGGTAAATACAGAGCTGAGAGTGAAGAGGGAGGAAAGATTGAACATTTTTTTGGATTTATTTTCTCTTTGGGTCCCACCCTGCGATGCTCAGGGGTTACTCCTGGCTCTGCACTCAGGACTCCTGGCCATGCTCAGGGGAACATACGGTGTGCTGGGGATCGATCCTGGGTCATTTGTGAGCAAGGCAAATGCCCTACCTGCTGTGCTATTGCTCCAGCCCCACTGAAAGTTTATTTTTTTTAATTTTGAAAATTTTTTGTTTTTTGAGCCAGACCCAGTGGTCCACAGGGCTTACTCTTCACTGTGTGCTCAGGAATTACCTCCTTGCAGGTTCTGGGAACCACATGGGATGCCAGGGATCGAACATAGGTTGACCATTGGCAAGGCAAACTTCCTACACACTGTACTATCTCAGCTGACTCAGAAAGACTGAAAGGATTAGAGAATAAAGTAAGACATAGTCATTTAGGAGAGATAGATAATACATATAAGCCATTGCCATTCCATCAAATGTTCGAAATAACAGGTATTAGAAAAGCAAGGAAGATGTGAGCCATGGTTATAATGGGAACCTCGTAATGTTCCTCTTTCAGAATTTGACATAAGTTGGGGACTGGGGAAGCACATGACTAACACACCTTAACAAATTGCCCATCAAGCAGAAAACACATTTACGAACTTGGTTTGTCAATCTATGCTAAGTTACCAATAAAAATCTAAGATTGTGCCATGTTCTCTGACTGCAAAGTTTAGTACAAAGTAGCAAGATGGCTTCAGTTTTGTGGTAGCATTGTTAAGGCGCCCTTACTAGATTTGCTTTTAATTATATCGTTTTTTGAAAAAAATAAGTCAGAATTTTATCAGCAAATGTTAGTAATTAACTATAACAAAATATTACAAGATAATTTATGTGTCATGACTAGTCACTTTAAGGAATAATTTATAGCTATAATTTTTGTTTTTAGTAAAGACTTCATTGGCAGCTTTTTACTTAACAAGGCAGATGAAAGACAACTTTATGATAATTTATTGGGCCATAGATTGTCTTGTGAACTTTCCTGTGTGGCATTTTAAATTTAGAAAAATGACTTTTTTGGTCCTAGCCTGGCCTTAATCAAAATCCCTTTTTGTCTCTGTACTTAATATTAAAAGAAAAAAAAGCCCTTATCTCATCTTCCTGGTAGATGTTAAATGAATTTTGAGAGCGTTTAATGTTCGCATTTAGATTTTTATTCCTACGATCACATTCTTTTCTTATAAAATGTGTAATTTTCTCTGGGATTAGTAACTTTTCTATTTAGGCCAGCAGAACAGTTTCAAAGTTACCTACATTAATTTACAGAACTACAGCTCCCCTTTCAATATAGATGATAATATATTACTTTCCTCTCCTGGAGACATAGCCTGCCATCTGTGCTTAGTGCTCTTTGGACGTGCTGTTATGTACATCCTGAATTTCTTTTACTTTTTCATTGGTGGTATTTTTTATTTGTGGACTTTATATGCTATTATTTTGGACGGAGGATATCCTAGTCTAGTAGTTTCCTGTGGATTAGTGGAAGTAACCAATTATTAAAACATATCTTTATTATACTAATAATGATAGTGAAACTGAGCCCAGCAGTATAGTATGTGACCAGATAGACATCATGAGATTAGAGGGGTCTGACTGGGAGTGTTATACTTTGTTTTGGGGACTTGAAGAACAGGCAGAATAGAGTTGGAGCAAGTTTGAAGTGTTGAATAGTGTGTCGATATCAGATTTCAGACAGTGACAGTAGAGCGATGGATAACCATTTTGACCGAACTAGGAGGCAACTCAGTTTTGTTTTGGGTTTTATCTGTTCTGTTTTTTTCAAATGTCTAGACCATTTCAAACAGTAAAAAGAAATGCTCTTTAGTAGGCTGAGCAGTACTGTGTAGTGGGTAGGGTGCTTGCCTTGCAAATGGTCCACTGGGTTTGGTCAGCAGCACCACATTTGGTCCCCAAGCCTCACCAAGAGTGATCCCTGGGAACAGCCAGGATTAAGCCCTGAACATTAAGCCACGGAAGAAAACAAGATATTCTGTACTGTAGTTCAATCGAAATTGCTCATTTAGAATCCTGAAGGCTCAGACTTAGAGCAAATAAGCAAATGTCTATTAAAATATTAGTTTTATAGATGAAGAACCTGTTTTATAGATGAAGACCAACAAGTAATCAGTGTCTCATTTATATATTCATAGAATGAGCAGAGCTAGACGAGAAAAAAGATTCCTTTTCTCACTGCAAGTGTCTTGCCCCTAATACCTCTCTTATTATTAGCCTAATAAAGGTTAACTTAATGCTTGGATGAAAGAGATAAGACAGTTTGGTCTCAAGTAGCACTTCCCAATTAGCATTTATTGCCAGTTTTGCTTATCAAATTCTGAAATGGGTATAAGGTTTTAAATTTAATTTTATTTTTGATTTCTGGGTCACACCTGATAATGCTCATGGGTTACTTCTGGCGGTGCTTGGGGGCCGTATGGAATGCTGGGGATTGAACCCAGATCGGCCATGTGCAAGGTAAATGCCCTACCCACTGAACTATCACTCCAGCCCCTGAAATTGGGTATGAAAAAGGTATTGATGAACCTGAGGGAGAAAGTCTTCAAGATTTCTGCAGAAGTGATTACACCTGAGTTGAACATACATGGACATGTGTAGAGACCCATGTGCTTATGGACTGGGAAGATCATATTGAAGAAAGGATATGATAAGGTCTCTGGGAAAGTGAGAGTAAAGGACCCAGGTGTCAATGTACAGTGACTGTGCAGCCAGAGGAAAAATAAAACATGATTAGGAGCTGCTAATCATAAACTATATAATTAACGATATAATTATATTAAATACTTATATAATTAAACTAGATAAATCACTGTCTTCCCATTGTTCATCAATTTGCTCGAGTGGGCACTAGTAACATCTCCATTAGTCCTGTCACGAGCAAGTGCAGCCCAAGGGCATCTACTTGCTACAGGGACAGGAGGAGCCCGAAACCATTCTTCAGGTTATGGAACTGAGGTCCATAATAGTTACTAGTCTTTGGCATAAAAAGTAAATTAAACACGGTAGCTTGCCAGGCTTTACCGTGTAGGTGGTATAGACTCAGTAGAAGGCTCTCAACCGAGCATTTACTGATGAAACTTAAAGGGGAAGATCAGGTTTTCTCTTGGATGGAGCTCTGAGGAACTCTGGAGTCTGGATGTTGAGAATGACTAAGTGCATGATGTGTGGCTTGCTCTGGCTTCTTGCCAGGCTTACTGGTATCAGTTAGAACCTGTCTAGATAAATAAACTATATAAATGCACTTAAACTATATAAATTGATTATGTAAGGACTTTTTGCATAATCTATATATAAATAAAAGCACTGTATTTGCTTTTTTTTTTTTTTTTTTTTTTGCTTTTTGGGTCACACCCGGCGATGCTCAGGGGTTTCTCCTGGCTCTGCACTCAGGAATTACTCCTGGCGGTGCTCGGGGGACCATATGGGATGCCGGGGATCGAACCCGGGCCGGCACAGGCCGGCCGCGTGCAAAGCAAACGCCCTACCCGCTGGGCTACCGCTCCGGCCCCTGTATTTGCTCTTTTTTAAATTTTGTAATATGAAATATACATATAACTTTATAGAGATGATGTAGTGAGTGAACTTCTGGGACATCTTTGAACATTTGGACATTGGATGGAATCCACCAGAAGAAGAGAAAATACAGACCAAAAAGTCCTCTCTGAGCCTGGCCCCACTGCCACTACTTGAGACATGGGCCAGCGTGGTTACTGGTGTGAATGACAAAGGTTATGGCGGCAGTTCTGGGTTCTCGCCCCTGCACTCTTGCCTCTTAGAGTGGCCATGATATCTACCTGACTCCTGAAGGGACATTTTCTCATCTGTAAACTAGTCGATAATGCTGATGACTATACTTTGAGACAGTGGTTAAGCTTTATATTGTTTATCTTCCTTTGACCTCCACTGGGTATTGGTTCCTTTTCTCCTTTCAGGTTCAAATTAATAATGGTTTTCTCTGGCTATGGATATTCTTGAAGTCTTTCTGAAACAATTGTTTCCAAACCTGGCCATGCATCAGAATCCCTTGAGGACTTTTATTTATTTGGTTTTAATTTTTATTATATCACTGAGAATTACAAAGCTGTTCATAATTAGGTTTCAATCGTACAGTGTCCATTTCTCCACCAGTGCACATTTCCCAAACCAGTTCCCAGTTCCCACTCCTGCCACTTGCCTCTGTGGCAGGCAGTTTTCTTTGCTCTGTCTCGCTTCTCTCTGCTTTTGTGCATCGTGGTTTGCAGTACACACACTGAGGGGTCATGTATATCCCTTTACCTACTTTCAATACTCAGTTCTAGTCTAGCCTTACCATTTCCAATTGTTACTGACAAACTGTCCCTTCTCTATCTTACCTAACCTCCTGACACACACCCCCCCATACTTATTCCAACTGATAGATTCCAACCATTGGAAAATCCTCTTGGTCCCTGTTTTGACTGGCCTTGGATATTAATCTCATAATATTCTTTTTATATCCCACAAATGAATGCAGTCATTCTATATCTGTCCTTTCCTTTGGACTATTACACTTGAGGACTTTTAAAAAAAGCGTTTTCAGTCCCTTTACTTTGCAAATGATATAGAAAGGCAGGGGTTTTGAGTGATTTTGATATATAACCAGAGCTTTAGATCAAGCAGGCTTCTAAGATATTTTAAGTCTAGGTTGTTATTTACTTTCTAAGTTATTTGTATCCTTCATCGCTGGCATAAAGTGAGTGAACTTGACTGTTTAGGACTAGTATGGCTAGTCTTTGACTGTTTAGGACTATTGTGGCTAGTCCAAAACTATCAACTAGTCTAGTCCAACTAGTCCAACTAGTCTAGAGTGGCTAGAGAGGAATAGTTACTAATATGCTGTAAGCTGTTACTATAACTTTATTATGTTAGATATAATTAAACAGGCAAATGGTCACTTTTTCTTTTGTTTTGTTTTATAGATCGTGAAGACCAGTCAATTCTTTGCACGTAAGTAAATGATAATTATTCAAACATGCTTTTTATCCAATTGCAAAATAAAGTAATTCACTTTATGGTGGAGAAGATATGTATAATCGTAATTTTTAATTTTGATATGAACTTGTCAACAGTATATGAATTGATTAAAATTGTTTTCAAAGCAGACTTTTCACATATTTCATGATGTTAATTTGCTGCTCCTTGAGGTGTTGCAGGTGTGGCTGCGGTGTCTGGCTGCGTAAGCAGGTGGCAGACAGGAGATAGGCTTGTCCACACCCAGGGCTCTGCCCCGTGGACCCTGGATTGTTGATGGTCTGACATAGAAAAAAGACTGGGCCCCCTGGGATGAACCCAGAGCCACGACAAAGCCTAGCAAGCTACCCGTGGTGTATTTGATATGCCAAAAACAGTAACTGTGGATTATATGGAATCCTTGTGGATTATATGGAATTCCTGTAATATGTTTGATCTGCCATTCCTCGCAAAAGGATTTGAAGGTTTAGCTGGTGTAAGCACGACCGTTATTTGTTTTTATGGTATGGGGAATACCCATGACAGAGAAGCACTGGAGTAAAAATGAACAAACAGATTTAGCTCTTTCAGACGTCATAGGAACAGCCCATATGAACCGAGAATATGTATCAATGACCACACGAAGGAAAGGTTTGTTGGGAAATAAGTTAGTATGAGTTATATCCATCTGCCACAATTGGTTTGTTACTGTAAACCTCGAGGATTTGCTCCTGCCACGTGAGATGTACAATGTAAAGGAGCACAGACAGGACAGTTGCGGACAATTTGTCTAGTTTGTCTCCATGGGATGCCATAGTGTACATGAAGGCGGCGGGCATTTGTATATAGTGTCTGGTGCTCTTCCTCAGCTGATTTAAATACTGGTGCTGCCAAGAGATCTGCTGCTTCATTTCCTTGAACCATCGGCCCGGGAGTCGGCTGTGAGAACGGATGTGGGAGATGTATATGGGGAATGTTCTTTTTTCGGAGGAGATCTTGTAGTTTACGGAGCAGTTCCTGAATTATAGGATTATGGGCATTTAAAGAAACAGTGACAATTCCGGAAATAAACCAACTACATATGCAGAATCTCTCACCACATTACATGAGCCAGATACATGGGATACTAAATGTTCAGGGTGGCGAAGTTCCACTTGTTGGGCAGATTTATAATTTTTATGCACAGTAGTGGTCAATGAAGGGCCTGTAATTCCACCCCTTCCTGATGAGGAACCATCAATATGATACACTGGAGCATCAGGAATGGGAGAGGAGCGGACAATGGTGGAAATTACAAAAGGTGTCCTTTTCAGAAATTCCCAGGTTTTTCCAGCTGGGTAATGATATTTCTCCTGAAAAATTTGCTAAAGCTCTCTGAAGGATTTCACTGAGTGGTAAAACAGCTTCAATTTCTTTTTTTAGGGTCAGATAGTACAATTACATGGGGATCATGTCCAAGTAATACTTGGGTTCTTGATCTTCCCTTAATGATAAGGTTGGCTATCATCTCAAGGTAAGGTGTAGCAGTACGATTCTGCTTGTTATGTATAAGTAAGCCCATTCTAATGGTCCAGATAATTGGGCTATAGCAGCAGTTGGAGACTTGGGAGTGTTGAAGACCAATAACGATACCTTTTCTCCAGGATTAAATCTGGAGAGGTAAGATTTTTGAAGCCGATCCATGAAAAAGTCTAATTCCTTCTGAGCTTTAGGAATTAGTTGCCTTGGGCTATTTAAAGCAGGATCACCTTCAAGGGTGTGAAACAAGTTACTGAGCTCACAGTTAGGAATCCCAAGGGGAGGGGCGCACTCAGTTGATATCTCCCAACAGTTTTTGAAAATCATTCAAAAAGTTTTGACTCTTTTTGACTAATGGAAATTTCTTGAGGATGCACTGTAGTGCGGTCAAGAGCATAGCCTAAATATTCATATGGAGGCTGCATCTGGATTTTTCTGTAGCTACTTGTAAACCAGCCTCTGGTAAAACTGTCATTACATCATTATATAAATTCTGGAGATCTCTGGAATTACCACAAGCTAGCAGGAGATCATCCATGTAGTGGATGATGTATGCACCAGGAAATTTAGCACGAATGGGTCGCAAAACCTCATCAACAAAGTGTTGACACATCGTAGGTGAATTAGTCATTCCTTGGGGCAATACTGTCCACTGAAACCTACGTAAAGGGCCTTTATGATTAATGGAAGGGACTGAAAATGCAAACCTTTTCCGATCATCTGGGTGGATAGGTATGCTGTAAAAGCAGTCTTTTAAATCTATGATAATTAGCGGCCAATCTTTAGGGAATAGCTGCTGGAGAGGGGAGCCCAGGTTGCAGGGCTCCCATGGAGACCATAGTAGAATTTACATTCCTTAAGTCAATCAGCAAATGCTATTTTGCCTTATTTTTTCTGAATCACAAAAACAGGATAATTCCATTCTGAAAACGTTTCTTCAATATGTCCTAAACTCAGCTGTTCTTCCACTAGATTTGTTACCGCCTCTAACTTTTTGATATTGAGGGGCCACTGTGGTGTCCATATAGGTTTTTTCAGACTTCCACTGAATACGGATAGGTGGTGGGCGCTTAACCACAGCAGCCCCAAGTAAAAAGGGTTACTCCCTGTGTTAGGCTTATTATGGAGAGCTGGAACAGGTGCCCGATGGGGAATTGGATGAGGTATGTGAATAACTTGCCCCCCACTGCTCCAGCATGTCTCGACCCCATAAAGTTAAAGGCATGGGGGCTATATAAGGCTGGACCATGGCTACGTTCCCTTCAGGCCCCAATACACGGCAGCCATCTCGCACTCTGTCAGAGAAGAGAAGAGGGAGATATTGCCTACCCCGCTCAGGCTATGGGACACTTTCTTTAGGGGCCCAGTTAGATGGTCAATACTTTGTGGAGATTATGGATATGTCTGCCCCTGTATCCAACATGCCTTTGAATTTCCTTTTATAAATTTCGATGGGTATAACCAGCTGCTTGGTCTGAGAAATTCTGGTAGTGTACCCAACTAGATAGTTAGTAGGTCACTGGTGGGCTTGGTTCTCTGTGGCTGTATAACCAACAATGAAGTTGGCAGAAGGGTTGGTACTGTTTAAACCACCAGTTCTAGGGTGTTCGGACTGACTAGACAGATCCTCAAAAAATAATAATAGTTTAGCAAGCGGTTCCCCTTTTTTAAAAGTCCATTTAGTTGCCACAGATATTGACAGTATTATCTCTCCATGAGATTCAGGATCCAGATTTCTGAAATGCACCTTAATTCCCTTAAATTTCAGCCAGTCGCCTCCCCTGAATTAAACCCATACTACCTGGGGAGCAGGTCCTTTTATCCCTGTTTTTAGCATGTAAGGATCTTGACTTGGGTATATTGTGACAGTCTTAGGGCAGAGAATATCGAGACTGCCATTGCCTGATGGGGTAGGCCAGAGAGTGTTTATTGACTGCAATTCTGTGGGTTCTGATTCGGAGGATACTGGGCAGGTGGAATGAACAAGAGTGCCCCTGGATTCAGCTGGGCCTGGGGCTGGCCCCCACCCAGTTTCCCGCATTTGGGGGAGGCATAGATGTTATTTGAGCCTGCGGAGCTTGTGGAACCTGGGAGGGGGTCCATGTAACATTTCCCATAAATGGATTATTAGGATGTTGCCCTTTATTGATAGTTCTAGAAGATGGGCAATCTCTACGGGTGTGCCCTTTCCTTCCACAGTTATAGCAGGTTATCTGTCCAGATGAAGCCTGAGGCTGACTTCGTCTCTGAGACCACAGTCTCTGGCCCAATGTTTTCCCTTTCTGCACCTTGGGCATGGTCCAGGTGGGGCCCTCTGAGGGGTGGTGTTGCGATTATTAGCATAGTTTCTCTGATCATTGTTTATCCTTTGAGGATTATTGTTTCTCTCCCTGAAGCTGTTAGGCATTTCACCCCTATCCTGATCCTCCTGCTGTATGGGATAAGCCTCTATAGCATTCTGTGTTCCATGGGAGGCCAAACCGACATTTCTACAGGCCTTTAGATATCCCATGAGGTCTTCCTTTTTCTTAATACTATATAGTATTGCTCTGCACTTTTTGATTAGCGTTCTCATATGCTGAGGTTCATTTTAGGGTTTGTCTGACGGATGGGTCTTGAACCTGTCTGTGGATTATCTGACTTAATCTCCCAATAAAATTAAAGTACTGATCATTAGGACCCTGGTAAATTTTTGTACAGCTACCTAGATATTCTGGGTCGGCATCTACTTTTTCCCATGCTTTTAATGCTGTATCCCGAACAAATAAACAGCTTCAGGTAATGTTGCTTGTTTTTCTTTCTCTTGCCATTCACCTTCACCTTCACCTTTCAGCATGGCAAAAGTTACATTATGGCCAGATTCTCTTAAAGTGTCAATATTCATGTTAACTCCATCTGCATACCACATTTGCCATTGCACGAACTGTGAATCGGTCAGACAAGTACGGGCTTCCATTTCAAAGTCTGACAATACTCTCTTCTTCGGCTCCAATCAGCTAAATATTTTAAAGAATAAGGACTTGCTATTCCAAACTTGTCACAAGCCTTCCTGAATGGGGTTATTGACTCAATACTCAATTCTTCATAAATTGGTTTTACTTTATATTTAGATTGGTCATGAGAAAGATTGCTGGGCTTTGCTCTTTGATTATTATTAGATTGACCACCAGAGGAACTGCAAGGCTCTTGGGGCCTGCACGAGCTAACCTGTTCCTGCCATTCTTCTCCGCTCAGAACTTGTAGTATCTGTCCGAGGAGCATCTTTCCCTTGAAAGGTATTAACTCCGGGGAGATTTTCAGTTTGAAAGCCTACTTCCTTTGGGCTTCCCTGTTTCTCCTCTAAGTTATCAGCCTCAGTAGAACTCTTTTTAGAACTCTTTTTTAGATTTTTTCGCTGGAAATGTATACATCTTTTCCAAGTCTACAGCCTTAGGGCGTGTTTGCGAATGGCTTTTAGTTGGGTCAAGCCTCAGAATCGGGTATGCACTATTTCTTGATTGGTAAGCTACGAAATCAGAAATCTCCCTGCATAACACATCCATTTCTTGGTTTAAGTTTCCAAGTTTCCTATATATTTCTTCTTTTTTGTTCTTTCAATCTTATATCTAACTTCCAGACCTCTTCTTTCTGTCCCTCGATTCTAACTCTCTGTCAATTTCTCCCTCTAAGTTGGTGCTTATCTTACTGATATCCTTCTTCTGCTCTTCAAACTTTACTTCAAATTTTAAATCCTGTTTAATAATTTCACTTTCCTGTTCTTCTAATTTTTCCTCAAATTTTGAATCCAGCTTAGTAATTTTATTTTCCTGTTCCTCTAATTTTGAATTCTGTTTAATAATTTTACTCTTCTGTTTTTCTAATTTTTTCTTCGAATTTTAAATCCTGTTCTTCTCATTTCTTTTCCTGTTTAATAATTTTGCTCTCCTGATCTTCTAATTTTTCTTCAAATTTTAAATCCTGTTCTTCTAATTTCTTTTCGAATTTTAAACTGTTTGATAAGTCTGTCCTCAAGCTTTAAGACCAGTCTACCTGTAATTTTATGATTCTCACTCATTTCTTTAATCTCTGAGCATCCCTTAAGGTTGCATTCAATCTGTTGCATTCCTCCCTCACTCTATTAAACATTGCCCTCATGCAGAGGTACAGCTTAAGAATCGCAAGGACCCAGAAGATTTGTAAAAGGATAAAGTAGTTCTCAAAAAGGAACTTCATTAACTGGGCTATGTATGGTTCTGGCCCAATAAAAGATACAATGTATCTATACCATGAGATATCCATCATTTTACTCACGGTTGGGAGGCAGATGATCTCTGTCCGATAGTGATCAGGCCAGATGATGTTCCTCGTGCCCACCCAGGGACTCCAGATGTTGGGGGGCGCTGCTGGGGTCCCCAACAGTGCCGGGAAGCGAAGTTCCTTTCTACCTCCGAGGCCGGCGGGTAATGGATGAAGACTCAGAATCCGATGCAATTTTAAAAGGCTTTACTTACCACAGGTTCAGGCATACAAATCCACAATAGGGAAAACCCTGTGTTTAGGATTCCTGGCTAGAACCCCAGCCACGTGTAGGCCAAAATGGCAGCCACCACGTGTAAAGGAAGAGGAGGCAAAGATAAGACTCCCAAGAAGGGTGCGAGCTCACAAAGAGAAAGCCCAAAAAGAGAGCAAAGAGAGAGAGGATGCAGGCTAGTTTTATACCCCTGCAACTCAAACCTCCCTCCCACTATTATGGAAAGCAGGGAGGGCCAAATGCCCTCAGGTATTTTCTCCCCAGCACCTCACTAGGCCCTTTTATATGCTAATGTCTTGAGCCAAGATCTGCCTGGAAAAGCCTTTATAGGGTAGAGAAAGGGGTTTCTGAGATGGCATGTCTCTGTACCAAAGTCTAATAGACTACCCCCCCTTATCTATGAAGTGATTTGCAGGAGGCAACCCAGAGCAGATCGCGGAGGCTCTTAGAGGAGTCCTGCAACAAGTAACAATAATGGACCTCATTCCCAACTAATAGATGTTACTGACACCCGCTGGAGCAAATTGGTGAACAATGGGAAGACAAGTGACAAGTGAAGGAGTTAATTTGTGAAACTTGTGTCTAATTTGTATGTCCAAGAGTTGACTTTAGACATTTGGTAATCTTATCCCTGTTATCCAGTAAATCTGACTGACCCAGGTTTGATTCCCAGCACCCTATATGGTAATCAGACATTGCCAGGGAGTAAGCCCTGAGCACGGTTGGGTTTTGACCCAAGGACTTCAAACCTCATATGAAAAAAAAAAATAACCCACATAGTTATCATTCAGTTTCTTAACTTTAGTTATATAAAAGTTACCATTTTCATTCTATTTTTATCTATCTATTTATTTATTTATTTATTTATCTATTTATTTATTTATTTTTGCTTTTTGGGTCACACCCGGCGACGCTCAGGGGTTTCTCCTGGCTCTGCACTCAGGAATTACTCCTGGCGGTGCTCGGGGACCATATGGGATGCCGGGATCAAACCCGGGCTGGCATGGGCCGCGTGCAAGGCAAACGCCCTACCTGCTGGGCTATTGCTCTGGCCCCCTTTCATTCTATTTTTAAATTCACCATTCCCTTTTTCAAACTTTTGTTCATTTTAATTAAAAAATTCAAATTTACTATTTACTTTACATGGTACCCACATTGTAACACCAGATACAGCCTCATGTTCCCAGGCCACTCATTCATCTGGCCTGGTTTTATTTATATCTATCTATCTATCTATCTATCTATCTATCTATCTATCTATCTATCTATCTATCTATCTATCTATCTATCTATAAAACCAGGCCAGATGAATATATAATATTATATATATATATATATATATATATATATATATGAGATGAATATATATATATAGTTTTTATATATAAATATAAAACCAGGCCATATATATGTATGTATGTATGTGTGGTTGCCTTTGGCATCTTGGATTTGATGATTATCTTTAAGGGCAAATCAGAGCAAACTAAAGAAAGAGATACACAAAGTGAGGTCAGGTCATTCCTGGACATCTCCCTTCTCAGCACTTCAATAAAGTACTTTACCAAGGGGTCAGGGATACAGTTCAGTGGTAGAGGATTTGCCTTTCATGTGTGAAACCCAGGGCTTGATCCGGTAAGAAAAATCTAATCCGTGTCACCAAACAAACTCACTGGAAAATCTAAAGGTTATTGATAGGGTTTCATTACATGGGCATGATTGATTGAATCATTCACCACCTGATTAAATTCAGTCGCTAGTCCCTCTAAAATGTCGAGCTGACATCACAAGACTCAAAGGCCTAATGCTGTAATCTCTGAGTTGTCTTGGCATGGCTGTTCTACAATCTGAAACTGGCACATCATCTTTATAGCACTGACTCTAGGGCCAACAAGATTAAATAAAAAAACCTCTCAAAGACTTTAAGGCTCCCTTCCAAGAACTAGGGATAAAAACCAGCCAAATTCTTTACTATATAGTAAAATACATGCTGCAAAGTAAAATTCCAGTAGAATTTAGTCAGAAACTGTTTGTGAAATGAGCATAGCAATGAACTCAGGGAAGAATAGCAATGTTAAGCCAACAGTGACTGCACGTGCTTGAAGTCAGTTGGTCTGTCTGGGATCTTGGTGATTATTCTGCAGTAGTGGAAGCGGGAAACATTTGGGGAAGGAATGACTGCTGTTACTCCGTCAAGACATTAGGATATACTTGTATTTATTTCTACTTTTAAAATTTTCCAACATTTTATTATCTTTTCAAATGCAAAGCAAAGTTGGAAGAAATTTACAGTCAAGAATCATTTATCAAAAAGGGGGAGTTTGTTTTTTTTTTTTTAATTTCCCCACTAAGATTGTGTCCCTGACTTTGTTGTAATTCCTCCTATCACTTGATCACTTGATATCCCGTTATTCATCGATTAGCTTGAGCAGGCGCCAGTACTGTTTCCATTTGACCCTATCACGTGCCAGTGTAGCCCAATGGCATCTGTTTATTTCGGGGATATTAAGAGCCTCAAACTGTTTGTTTAGGGGTCTTGATAAGGAAGTCTGACCATCTTGCATGTGGGCGGCCACGCGATCTTTTTGATGTCCGTGGGATCCAGTCGGTAACGGCTCTAGTCCAATGGTCGTCTCCAGATTGCATTATATGACCGCCCATCTGATTTTTGATGTCCTGGCAGATGAGACAGTGCCCTTGATTTTTAGAATAGTGACAGAGGTTGGAACTCCGAATTCCTTCTCTCACTTGAATGAGGTGTGATATTCCAAGCATGGCTCTTTCGATTCCTCTTTGGGAGGCCCAAATGGTATTCTCATCCTGCTTTCTTAGGGCTCAGGTCTCTGAGGCGTATGTTAATGCAGGGAGAAGGTGGAATCAAAGAGATGTGTCCGGAGCCGGAGGTTCTTTGTTCTTTTGACCTTCCATGTTTTTGAAGGCAGTCCATGCCGCTCTTTTCCTCTTGTACAGCTCAGGGTTTAGGTCGTTCATCATGTTGACTTCTCGACCTAGTACACATAACTGTTGCATTCAGAGATGTTTGTTCCATTGAGAGTGAATGGGGTCTCTGGAACTAGTTCATTTTTCATGAACATAGTTTTGTTGAGATTCAGCTGTAGACCTATCTTTCCTCATTCTCGGTCAAAGTCAGCCAGCATTTGTGCTGCTTGGCTAATATTTGGTGTTATTCGAACAGTGTCATCAGCCAAGCGGGAGGTGGTGCAGTTGCCGGCCGTCTATCTTCACTCCCATTCCCTCCAATTCTAATTGTCGCATGATGTTCTCGAGCGTGGCACTGAAGAGTTTTAGTGAAATGGTATCACCCTGCTGAACCCCTCTTTTGAGGTCGATGATCACTTCCCTGTAGAATGGTGAGATCCTGGTGGTGAAACTGTAATAGAGTTCACGAAGGATCTTTATGTATTGGGTTTGAACGCCCTGTTTGGCTAGGGCTTCTATGCCCCCTTCTGTCTCCATAGAATCAAAGGCTTTCTTTAAATCAATGAACGTGAGACAGAGCGGCATCTTGAATTCTTTATAGACTTCCAATGAGTTTGGTTATCTTGTGGATATGGTCGATTGTGCTGAATCCTTTTCAGAAGCCAGCTTGCTCGCATGGTTGTTCTTCATCTAATGTTCTGCCAATCCTGTTCAGGATGACTCGAGTGAACAGTTTGTAGAAAAAACCTTTTCTTGGGGAAAAAAAATGAATCATTTATCTATCATCTAGATTCTACTGTCATTATATTACTCTACTAGCTGTATCATAAATTGATTTGTTCGGTCTCCGTCTCATCAATTTCTTTTTGTGTTGGGAGGAAGACAGCCTTTTTCTTACTTAGATGCAGTAGTTGGGGGCCTGCAAATGACTGTTGTCAATAAACAGGAAAAACAAGTTTATGTACAGACACTTGTGGGGGAGGGTATGCAGTAGCTTCCCAGGCGGCCTGAGCAACAGTGAGGGGGCGGGGGACCCACACTCCAGCCCATGTGGCTGGCTACGTGCCTGGGTAAAAAGGGAAAGGACTACGGTTCTCAGAAGTGCAAAAATGGGCAGAGACTGTGAAACTAGAACCTGCTCCAGCCCGTGGTTCTCCTCAGGTACACCAGCGCTGGGGAGTATGGCTTCCTGGATGTCAGCTAATCGGCCACAAGTTAATTTTTCTTCCATGTTACATTTACCCAGCATCTTGGACTCTTTTACTGCACTGTCACAATGGCAACCTAGCTACCTGAACTACTTTGGGCCAACATATTTCCAAGTTCACAAAAAATAATAGCGAGCATGAGAATCAGTGTCATCCCAATCTAAAATTAGCAGTCATTTCAAGACTAAGAACACGTCCTCTGAATCAGTGCCAAAGGCCCCCACACATGTCACACAGGAGCACCAAAGAGGAAGGCAACATCCTTGAAGAGGAAAGGGGAGACCACCATCTACTGGCCTCCCTAGAGTCCTACCTGGCAGTGAGCAGGGGACAGTGCTCCAGAAGGATCCAGCTCCAGACTCCCACGGCATCATGGGAAAACAATGCAGATCCCCACCATGAGGAGAGGGTGAAGAAAAGAGCCCTGAAACCTCAAGGAAGAATATCCATATACATAATCTCTCTGTCAAAGAATTCAGAGAGGAAATGGTGAGGATGTTTACTGAACTCAAAGAAACAGAACAGACATGCAATAAAATACAGTAGGTTATGAAAGAAACAGTGGAATGGGCAGTCAATAAAATACAGGAAAAATGAAAGCAGAAATAGGAAAACTATAAACAGAAGTGTCATCAATAAAAAAAACTCGGTAATTGAAATGAGAAACACAATGAAACTGAAACTTAACTGAAACTCAGTGTTAAGTGAGAAGTGTTGAGACTGAAACTCAGCAAGGAAATACTGGCTCTGAAGGAAACATTGGAAGAAAGAGGATTAGTAAATATATACAGGAATCTTTTTTCCTCAAAAAAAGCTGATTACGCTTTTTTGTTGCACATGGAACATTCTCCAGGATAGACCACATGCGGGAGACACAAAAACATCACTGTATCACTGTATCACTGTCTTCCCATTCATCATCGATTTGCCTCGAGCGGGCACCAGTAACATCTCCATATGTCCTGTCTCATGCTAGTAGAGCCCAAGGGCATCTTCTTGCTCCAGGAACATAAAGAGCCCAAAACATAACACAAAATTTCACGATCACGATCTTCCCGTTGATCATCTATTTGCTAGAGCGGGCACCAGTAATATCTCCATATGTCCTGTCTCATGCCAGTAGAGCCAGGGGCATCGGCTTGCTACAGGAACATAAAGAGCCTCAAACCATTATATTAGGTCATGGGAATGACCTAATATAATTGTTACTGGAATTTGGCATATCATATACAACACGAGAAGCTTGCCAGGCTTGTCGAGCGGGAGGCAAACTCTTTTAAACACCTCCAAATAAAGCATTTATTGATGAACTGCGCGCCGCTTGCGGCCATGTGAGCCGTGCTGTGATGGGCTGGTCTGCTGGGTGGAGTTCTGACGAGAGGGAAGTCCAGAAGTGGAAAATGGCGGCGCCCGTGGAGTGAGGGAGGGGTGGTCTGGCTTGTTGTGAGGCTCTGCCGAGGTGGTGGGCCAGGGCTAGAACCCGCCATGCCTCCCGACTGCCTCATGAACGGCTTTGCACAGGGAGAGCAAGGAACAGCTCTGCCCCATGTGTAGAGAGTCTCTGGACCAGCATACCTGGGCCGGATTGAGGAAAAGCTGCGGCAGGGTGGGTGTCGGTGATCCGGGCTGTGATGGGCTGGTCTGCTGGGTGGAGTTCTGACGAGAGGGAAGTCCAGAAGTGGAAAATGGCGGCGCCCGTGGAGTGAGGGAGCAGTGGTCTGGCTTGTTGTGAGGCTCTGCCGAGGTGGTGGGCCAGGGCTAGAACCCGCCATGCCTCCCGACTGCCTCATGAACGGCTTTGCACAGGGAGAGCAAGGAACAGCTCTGCCCCATGTGTGAGAGTCTCTGGACCAGCATACCTGGTCTGAACACAAAATTTAAAAAAGATAAAAATTGTATCAACTATTCTTTCAGACTGTGATGCACTGAAAGTGGAAGTTAATCACACACAGAAACAGAATCAAATCAAACAGCTCACTGCTGAACAAACAGTGGGTCATAGAGGAAATCAAAGAAAAAACAAGTTTCCTGGAAACAAATACAGACATGAGCTACCAGAACTTGTGGGACACAGCTAAAGCTGTGTTTAGAATCCTAGGCCAAGATGGCTGCTACCACATGCTAAGGCCCAACAGGGAAGAAAAATGAGAGAAGAGGAGAGGGAAAAGAGGAAGAGAGGAAGAATAGGCAAAAGGCAAAAGGCATAGAAGAAAGCAGGCTACAGCTTTTATAACTTTTCAGCCCAGACCAGCCCACATCAACAGAAAGCAGTTAGGGTCAATCCCCTCAGGTAACTTCTCCCAGGACCTCAACTAACCCCATTGAAATGTTAATATTGCTCCAGCCAAGGCTGCAGGTTCTCCACCAGGCCCTATGTAGATAGGGGCAAAGGCATCTGAGATGAACTGTATCTCAGAATACAAAGGCATGCATTTGTACCAATGGATATTCTACAGTCAGGTATATATTTCTCTAGGCCTTCACAAGATTATATATTTCTCTAGGCTAGGTATATATTTCTCTAGGCCTTCACAAGATTCTAGTCTTTACTTCATAATTGTTTTGTATATTAGCCTTTAGACTTATTAGAGAGCTGCGCTTGCTTGCTTGCTTGCTTGGAGGCAAACAGCATTTCTCTCTGGTCTAATTACTTAGAGATCCAACGTGGCCAGGTAAATATACTTATAAGATCTAGTCCCATGATGATTGTGGTAGCATGAGAGAAAATATTTATACCAGCTAACATAGAATACATGGTAAGATATATTGCCACATATCAAACTGTTTTCTGCTCCTTATCTACAAAGTGGCCTGCAGGAGGTAACTCCAGGCAGGATGCAAAGGCTCTGGGCAACAGTGTACTGTAACACCCCAGCATTCAACCAAACCACTCAGTTCATCGAGAATTATCAGGGTTGCTCCCAGATCTTTTGAGTGCCCTGCCTCTTTGATAAACTATTGAACTCAGAGTATAGTGTATCTGATATTAACTCATTTACAGCTTATCTTTTCTTAGGCAAAATTTATATGTATACTTAAGATTTGTATATATTTGCTAAATTATTTGTATAACCTAATCCTGGTCAAAATAGAGAACATTCCTTTTCTGGTTCTCTCCTGTCTCCTCTGAGCAAACCCTACCCCCCCCACTCCACACTATATTTTTTAAATTTTTTATATCACTGGTTATATACTATGTAATAAAAGCTTTTCATATTTGTTTGGTGATGCCCCACCCATTAGCCCTGGATCTCTGCATTTGGATTCCTCTCCTCTGTGTAAGCCATTTTCATATCTTTAGGCCAGAACTTTATGCCAAAGAGATTGCTTTCTTGTAAACATGAAAGGAGAGTGGGGGCAGGTACTTGTGAGCCAGTTCGACTCTAAATTAATGGCTCCTGGAATCCTGTCATTTTTTTCTAACTATAAGCCCCAGTACCATCTAGGTTGGATATATTTCCTTTTACCCCATGGGTCCCTGAGAGGGATGGATGGTATCAGGAAGAGAGCCACCCTGGCTACAAAATGGGACCACCCTTAGGAGTCATCTAAGACAAGTCTGTAGGGCCTCAATGGCTTTGAAAAAGAGCCAGAACACTTAAAAAATTGCCCTGGAGCACAGTAGACTGGCCAGAGGACCTTGTGGGGGGATGGAGATATCGTCTAGCATAGGTTGAATTATATGATGTGATCCTTCCATGAAAATACACCCTATGGATATTTTATCTTGGGTGTAGTTTTTTTATGCCATCCCCCTTCTTCAGTGTTCACATAGGAAACAGGTTTGGGAGGAGGGAAGCAAAGCTCTACATTAGCATCTCTTGAGAGAGGTTTTGATGGTGTTTGGTCCTGCCCACAGGAGGCTTTGGCTTTGGCAGGCTGGCAGATAAGGAAACGTGGTCTAGAGGTACCCATGTGTGTGGGTGAGCTCTGATTAGAGCACATGGTCGGCTGTACTTGGTCTGTCGGCTGGTGTGGTGGTAACAGTGTACTCAGCTGTTAGTGTGAAGTAAAGTTGGGAGAAGTAAAGCCTTTGGGTTACCTGCACTGGACTCTTAGTTTTTATTCATCAGTCGCCAGCCCTGAGCGTGACTAGGGAACCCGAGAGACTCCATATTGTTGGTGACCCACATGGCCCCACACACATTCATAGCTGTTTTAGATATATTGTATGCTACATAAATAGGTGTGAGATCTATTTTGACTTGAAAATTATGAAAATGTGAAAGTATGTTTCCTGGATTTAAAAACATGGTGTTCCTTAGTGACTTTGAAAATTCATCAAGAGACTTAAAATTGAGTACACTTGGTCGGAGAGATAGAGGTTAAGGTGCTTGCCTTGCATGTGGTCGACCCCAGTTGAATATCCAGCACCACATATGGTTCCCATGGACTGCCAGGAATGATCTTTTAGCATAGAACCAGGAATAAGCCCGAATAGTGTCACATATGGCGCCCTCATAAAGAAAAAAAGAAAATTTAGTATATAGCCAAGATGTTTGAGTTCTCATATGAGAATAGGTGTTAGCATTTTATATAGTGTTATTCTCTGTAATTTACTTACGTTTACATACTCTCACACAGAGAAGATGCAATTATAATTTTTTTTTTAGCAGGAGAACCCCAGTAGCACTGGTGATGGGGTTGGCCACTCTCAGCAATGGTCAGATAGTGGTATGGGCCCAAGCGTTCCCTGTGTCCAGATCTGAAGCAGGGGGCACCTGGACTATACTAGATGGTGCATGGCCAGGGATAATCCAAGGAACTCACACATGCTAGGCGTGTTGTCTACTGCCTGTGCACTGAGGAATGTCACAAGTAATGCTCAACAGCTAGGGATCCCTCCCACTGATAGCCCAGTGCTGTGGGGCCTAACAGAGCTGAGATTGGGGAACTTGTGAACCATGTGAAGAGGGGAGCCAGACTCAGGGCCTCAGCTTGCTAGGCTCGTGCTCCAGCCCTTCGTGTCTTATGTATTTCTAGCCCAATACTTTTTTAATGAAAATTTAGATTGATAGCTGTTTCTCTTAAAGCTTTAAATTTAATTTTTTTTATTTTAAAAATTATTTAATTCCCTTCATTTCCTCTTGTTTTTATGTTGTTTTTATGATGACCAGGGATTGCATGCACACTTTAATCATGGTGTTCACACATGCTCCAGTTGTAATGCTTGCTGGGGATCACACTTGTAGTTGTGGTGCTTGCACCCACCTGACGGTAGCACACACAAGAGAGTGCAGCATTGGGCATCCCACATAACAGAACTGGCAGAAATGTGCTCTATGCGTGTAGGGTGTTGCCGGAGATCACACTCATGGATATATGTGCAGGGAAAGCAACGAAGAGTACCTGAGCCAGTCAAGAATTTTAATGCTTTACTTTTTTTATATCACTTAACTCCCTAAATTGCTTTTCCCTCTGGCAGATGAACATCCAGGAAATCTCTGGCTCGTTGGTTTGCAACTTCCCAACAGGCCTTTCTATATATATAGGCCAGACAGCCGAGTTCCCACTTAATGTTCTAAACTCCTACTTAATTATTCTAGTATCCTGCCAAGTTTGTTGGTGAAAACACTCAGGATTTCATTTCTCATGATAGAACAATCTTTCACAGTTGCATCCTATATACTTGAATGTGAAATCATGTTAAGCTGGTCATTCTCAAGTTGACTTTAGATTCAGAATTGAAATTCATCAAAAGGAGTTCCTTTGTCAAGACAATTATTCTTTCCTCTTAGTTCCCTTATTCAAAAACAGCCTATTTATATTCTATGACTTTTAAACTTCTGGTTAACCACAGAATTTCTCCTTGTAAGGATATTTGACTTACAGTTGTTTATATCTTTTACCAGATTGTGGCAATAGAATTTTGCCACAATCTGATAAAAGATTTTGTTACTGAGTGGTCACTCTGAGCATTGCTTTGGGGGCCAGATCGATAGTACAGCAGGGAGGGCATTTGCCTTACACACAGCCAACCCAGGTTGGATCCCCCGGCATCCCATACGGTCCCCTGAGCACTGGCAGGAGTAATTCCCGAGTGCAGAGCCAGCAGTAATCCCTGAGCACTGCCAGGTGTGCCCTCCAACCATCCCTCCAAAAAAGATTTAAAAGTAATCTAAGTATTGCTGATAGTTTTATTTTCCACTTATTTTAGTTTCCACTTCTTTTCCAATTCAGTTTTATTTTTTTCAACTTTTAATTTTATTGTGTGCTTTATGTATTTCAAAACAATTGATGTTACTTCTTTTTTTAGGGAGAGTCAGGGGCCGGGAAGACAGAAAATACTAAGAAAGTTATTCAGTACCTTGCTCATGTTGCCTCTTCACATAAAGGACGAAAGGACCATAATATTCCTGTAAGTCTGTCTGTTGTTTTACATTTGAGGTTTATCTTTTTCTTCATAATTTCAGAAATGAGAACAAGGAGGCAGATGTGCTCATGACCTGCTGCCGCGGCAGCTCCCGTGTCCCACCACTCCCTACTCAGTAGGCTTTGCTCTGTCCAAGAAGTTGAGCGAATCAGTCAGGAAATTGTGAGCTAGTTGTTCTCACAAGGCCCAGGAGTCTAGGTTATGACCTGAGGTTCAGTTCCTAGTAAGGAGTTGTTAAAGACCAGTAAGCCATGCTTACAGAGGCTTTGTGTTTCCTGTTAGAAGATCCTCAGTCATTCCTAGCTGTTGTGTTGAGGAATAGCCTGTTGCTATTTTCCTCAGCAGTTAAGTGAGATTGGGGAGTCCCAGAAACCTGGGGGAATTGGTGAGAGAAAGGGATAAGACTGTCAGATACCCAGGATTTGCAGGTATGTGAACAGCAGTGACAGTTAATATAGCCTGAGTGATCACCAGCCTAACCAGCTTGCTCAGTTCTAAGTTGTCCATTGACTTCTTGTTTTGGATATGACTCATTGCTAGGAAAAGACCCAATTTGCTAACATTTGCATTTATTTGTTTGCAATGAACAGCAGGAATCGCCTAAACCAGTGAAACACCAGGCAAGTGCTTTTCTTTATGCTTTTTTAGACTTGAGTATTTTGCATTAATTATTGTCTTTAGCTCCTGTCTCTACTAGGAACAAATAATATCAATTCTCAATATCATAAAAAGAAATCATTTTGAAATTTTCTTAGAGACTTTTTTCTTTTTAAAAAAAAGTATCATACCATCGTGAGATATGCAATTACAAAGACGTTCATAATTGGGTCTCTGTCACACAGTGTTCCAGCACCCATCCCTCCACTGGTGCCCCATTCCCACCACCAATGTCCCCACACTCCCTCCCACATAACCCCAGCCTGCCCCTATAGTAGGCACCTTTTCTCTCTCTCTCTCTCTCTCTCTCTCTCTCTCTCTCTCTCTCTCTCTCTCTCTCTCTTTCTGTATTTCTCTCTTCTCTTACACTTTGTGGGTTCCACTCTAGATATTTATGGTTTATGATGTCTCTATGTGTATATTCAATAGTGAGTTCTAGTATGCCATTATAATTCCCCATTCCCCATCAACCTCCCCAGTTTGTTGCAACTACAATGATCATTCGTGTATAAATGTGAAAGATCCTGGGAAGGACCTGGTCCTAACATTCATTATTATTTAAGCCTGTCACGCTGCCGCACCAGCACAGCTGTGGGTCTGGTCTGTCTCTTCTGACTTTGCTGGTTGTGGTGGTCGCAGGCCTGTGGCCATCCCCGCTGACATGTAGGTGGAGGGATGTGGGGGAGGAGCCCTGGTTCCCCCCCTCAAGTCCGGCCCTGCACAGCCGCCCCACATGTCTAATCCTAGTAGCTGTGTTGGACTCGGCCAGGGCCAAGCCATTTACCGCCCTCCAAAGGAGACTTTTTTCTTTAAGTAGCATGTCATCTTGCTTCAAATTTATTTTCTAGGTGAATTTTTCACTATGATAATGAACCACATTTTTTTTTTTTGAGTCACTCCCGGCGGTTCACAGGGGTTACTCCTGGCTCTTCACTCAGGAATTACTCCTGGCAGTGCTTGGGGGACCATATGGGATGCCGGGATTGAACCCAGGTCGGCTGTGTGCAAGGCAAATGCCCTACCCACTAGACTATTGCTCCAGCCCCCTGAACCACATTTTTATGAAGCCCCCAAACTTAAGATTTGTATGTCAAACATTAGGTGTGATTACCTTAATGCTTTTTAATATAAGAAAAACTTAGCTTTTTGCCATATATTAAATTTGAATTTGAATTTCCATCTTTAAAAGCTGTATCTTTTCTGCTAACCTACTTCTAATTTATTATAATTTTGTGGCCCATATGTGTTTTAATCTAAAGACCTTATTAATCTAAACATTACAATTTCCTTTATACAGAAAAACTGGAAGGGAGAGCGTTAATTCTCCCTAAATATTGTCTTGCCCTCCTTAGCTTCACAGAGGTAATAGAGAATCTACTTATGAGTGTTTTCTGCTACAGGGGAAAGAGGGTGGGTACAGCTGAGCCGATGCTATAGATAGAATGAGATGTCTGTACTTAGCCTTAATCCTTTCCCCTAGTATTAAAACAGATTTGTATGTTTTTCATAAGCATAATAATTTAGCTAATAAACCAAGAAACAAAAGACTTTTATAAATGATCCACTAATATAAATAGTTGTGAAGTATCTGAAGGAAGGCCTGGGAGACTGTGGAAAGGTTTGGTATTTGCTTAGGTCCAGGATCAATCTCTCCCGGCACCCATGGTCCCCTGAACTTTGCCAGGAGTAGCCCCTATGCACTGTCACATGCAGCTCCAAAACAGTGTCTAAAAGAATTGTCACTGAAGCAAAGATATCTTCACTAAAATTCTTAAGAAATTCTCAGACACCAAAACTGACTGTATTATTCTTATGGAGGCCTACGATGGTCTTGACTCCTTTAGCTACAGACCATACTAGTACTACAAATTGGGATGATTAATAAAATGATCTCCATCCTCTAGGATATTTAAATACTTCTTTGCCAGTTAAGGGCTCTAGGGGCCAAAGAGAAGGCTGAAGTATGATTCATTCCCCAGTATTTTATGGCTTCTCAAGCACTATCAAGGGAACCTGCCAAGCACCCCTGGGTATAGACTTCTGAAAATAAAGGATTTAATAAATAATCTATATCCCAAAGCAGTTTTTCTTTGTATTTTCAAAGTACATGCTAAATGATGTTTCAATCTGTGGGGCTTTTTTTTGTTTTTTAGAAGTATATGCTAAATGATATTTTAATCTGAACTCTTTGGGGGGGTGTTGGGGGAGATGGCCGTACTCAGGGGCTTACCCCTGCCACTGTGCCCGGGATCACTCCTTGTGGGATTGGGGGGACCATATGAGGTACCAGGGATCCAACCTCGGTTGGCCATGTGCAAGGCAAGCAGCCTACCCACTGAGGTATTGCTCCAGTCCCTTTGTACTTTTCTTGATTAATTTGCAGATTTCAGTTTTCCAAGTTGTCTGTGTAACGCATACTGTTATCACTAACTCTTCAATGTCACTTTAAACTACTGAGTCAACCCTGCTAGTGGTGACGGCCTTTTTACCGCCCATCCCTAGATTTTACTTTTGTTCACATTTGTTGATTCGCATGTTTTACTGTACGTGTTTATTCTGCAGAGACTAGTGGTGCTTCTCCCAAGCTTAAGTCAAGTAATAGCTGTGTTTTCAGAAACACGAAAAGAACAAGAAAACAAAGAAATTTTAATATTTATTTCCAGTACAGGTGAGGAAGATGAGTTATTTCTCAGTAGTGGCAATGGTCACATCGTGATAGGGTCATGTTAGGAAATGATCACTCCCTCTCCACTCCCGGGAGCCCCTATTCATTACTTCCTTACCTCATTTTGAGAAAAACTGAAAATAGTGATAGTTTTGGTTTGACCTAACTGGTCTATAAACTCGCATTGAACTTTACGGGCAAAATGTGCTTCGATTTCCAGGAATCATTTTTCGTTTCTAGCATCATATCACTAGCGAGTAGTGTCAGTGGTAGAAATAACGGTATAAAAATAAAGTTGCAAGTCCTCATTTGACTATTGCTCTTATTAGCAGCTTCACTGAGATTTAATTAATTGACCATAAAATTCACCATTTAAAGCCTATAGTTTTGGGAACTGGTAATGCAGTTTAGTGGTAAAACGTATGCCTCCCTTGTGTTTTTCCGCTTTAAAGGGATTCTTGCCTAATTTTATTATGACTTTATAGAATAAAGTATAATTTTAAGGAATCAATATTCTAGTCCTTTGATAGATTTTTAGTGTAAAGGTAATGCTCCAATGCTCCACATTCTAAAAAAAGTCATAATTATTCTGAGTTTCTGCCTCCTAATCACATAGAATTCATTAGTTAAAACAGAGTTTTCCTTTCCAAATTGTTGCTGTAATATTAGCACACCAAGACCTATTAGCACACCAAGGCCTTCGTGTGATGTTAGTCAATAGGACACTGATAAAAGGAACAAACAGCTGATGTCAAGGAAAAGCACTTTGTTCCATCACAGAATGATAAGTAATATTCTTCATTTAGTCATTTTGAATTGCAAAGTTATTCGTAATTGGGTTTCAGGCATACAATGGTCCAACACCAATCCCTTCACCAGTGTCCACTTCCCTCTGCCAGTGTCCCCAGTTTCCTCCTATCTACCAATCTGCTTCTATAATCAGCACTTTAAAAAAATTGAAAAAATTAAAAAAAATAATTTTAGGCACTGTGGTTTACAGTTCTTAACTGATAGGGTTTCGTATATAACATCTTTCAGTACGCCCCCTTCCCCCAGTGGCTTCCTTCTGCCATTGTCAGTGTTTTCTTCCCTATTCTATTTTTCCCAACCCTAGATAACTAATATCCTTAGTGATGACTCTCAGTCATTAAAATTAGCTCTGGGTACTGCATTTAAGAAGTTTTACTAGCATATACTATATATAATGATTCATACCAGACAAAAAATCTGGTGCTTTGACTGGAAACTGTTATATGGGAATATATTATGCAATGCTAACCGAGTATCTTTATTTTGTCTAGTAAAATTCACATATCTTGGGAGAATCTAAACATGATAGAGTCCTGACTGGTTTAGAATTCAGTTGTGAATTGTAGTTAGAACCTGTGAAATCTGTACAACCTGTATAAATGCTGAGGAGTAGATGTATAAGGAACATGCCTCCTCCCATAGCTGTGAGCCTCAGACATGCCCCTGTCATTCTAGCTGTGTGGAATTAAACTGTTTAGATAAGAGATTATTTATGGCACCTGTTTAGGGTTTTTGTTGGTGGTGTTTGGAAGGTGTTTGGGCCATACTAAGCTGTCCCCCCTGTTCCTATTCTTTCACTTCTTAGTTAATACATCTTACAAGGCTTTTTAGTGTTTTTCCTCTCTTTGGGTCAGAATATTGTGGGCATTTAAAATATAGGGTAAAGATTTGTGTTTGGAAAAAGCAGTTTTATTTAAGTCACCGGTATAGTTTTAAAATTACGTCCAAGAATATGTTGTCATTCTCAAGTGCTTTTCCATGGCCAGAAATGGCACCTTGATTTCTCATCTGACTTTCTCTGCTGTATCGCATAATTAAACATGTACTAAAATACATAGATCATCTGTTATAAAATCCATTTTATAGCTAAATTGCATGTATAAAGATACTGAGTAAAGTCTATATCTAATACTCTATACTTAGCTTTTTAAATTTGAGCCAGAAGTTAGTAGCATTACCAGCTTTGATATCTCTGAAAGTAAAAATGATATATGAGGGTCTGAAGCGATAGCACAGCAGATAGGGTATTTACCTTACACACGGCCTACCCAGGTTCAATTCCCCGGCATCCCATGTGGTTCCCTGAGCACCTGCAGGATTAATTCCTGAGTACAGAGCCAGGAATAACCCCTGAGCATTACTGAATGTGACCCAAAAAGTAAAAAAAAAAAAAAAAAAAAACAACTGATATGTGAAAGAAAATGTCTGGACTTTTATTAATACCATGGTAGCTTAGAATTATTTGCCTAAAATCTTTGGCATGCAAAAACAGAATAAAAGAAAAAAGTATACATATTAATATGTTCTTAATTGAAGTGTCATACTTACTAATTTCATGAAGGCAGGTTTGTTTTCTTTCCAGAATTCTCTCATTTCTGTGTCCTTCCCTTAAACTCCCCTTCCCTTAGAGTGTGACATTTCCTTTCTTCAGTCCTGATGTTTTCCTTTAGCATTTTGTAGCTAAGAATAAGAAACCAACAGAGTTTGATGCAAACAAATGGAAAGAGCTGAAAAACAGTATCAGTTTTCATTTTGATTTTCCTAGGGCTGGAATAAAGACATCAGATTAACAGACTTGTTTTTATTTATGTGTGTGTATGTGTATGTTTGTGCGTGTGTGTGTCTTTTTAGGGGGAACTTGAGCGGCAGCTTTTGCAAGCAAATCCAATTCTGGAATCATTTGGAAATGCGAAGACTGTGAAAAATGATAACTCATCTCGCTTTTGTAAGTTTAAAAGCACCAGAAGCTTCAATTCCTTAGATTTCTTGATAGATGATAACTGGAACTAAGCAAATAAGATACTTTTCGTTCTAGAACTTTCAAGAGGGCCTAATAGACGTCAGTGTAAGACAAGTGCAGTGTACGTCGTAATGCAATCTGAAATGTTCTGCTGACCACATTGTAAAAATCAGTTGGTATGTGGAGTAGTACAAATGTGCCACCTGCTGGAGACTTTGGTTTGATCCCCAGGACCAGACGGTCTTCAGAGCACCTTGAGGAGTGACTCTCCCTCTCCCTCCGCAGCTCTGAGTTAGAAGCAGTCTCCAAAGTGTGGGTTCAGGGCAAACAAAATATTTATGAACGTAGTTTTAATCATATATTTACCAGGTATAAATATATGATGTATTATTATGAATATATAAATATAAAACCTGAACTTATTTGTCGTTATTTTGAATTATATAATATGTAATGTTACCGTGACACTCCGGTCAGAGAGTTAATACGGTGAGTAAGGTGCTTTCCCTTCACACAGCTGACCCAGCTTCCACCCGCAGCACTGCAGCCGGTTGACCAGGAGTGCTCCCTGAGCACAGAGCCAGGAGTAAGCCCCTGCATGAGATGCTATTGAGTAATATAGAAATGGGCATATTAAGTGATTAAACAAACGGAATATTCAGTATAGCAAATGTTCTTTTGTGCTTTGCTATTTCTGTGGAACACTGCAGGATAATTTGAAGTGCTGAGAGCACTTGGCCGGTGTGGCTGCTGGTCCGGCGCAGGCCTGAGGGTGCTCTGCTGGACCTGCTGGTGTCATGCCAGGGACTTTCAGGGCCAGCCAGCGGTGCTTGGGTTCTCTGGAATTTGGGGATATTCTCTGAAATACTCAGAGCTCTTCAGGAAACCCTGTGCTTGGAAAATGATATGGTACCAGGAATCAAGCTAGGTAAAAGTAAGATTGAGCCTTACCCACTGCACTTCTATCTTTGGCCTTTTCTTTCTTTCTTTTTTTGTTTTATTTGGGAGCCAGAGAGATGGTATAGCAGGTAATAAACATGCTCGCTTTGCGTATGACTAAACCCCAGGTTTTCTCTCCAGCACCACATACGGTTTCCTGAGCACTACCAGGCATGATCCCTGACCACAGAGTCAGGAATATACCCTAAGCAGAGCCAGGTGTGGTTCCAAACAGAAATATATAATTTCTCTTGAGTAGTTTGACTATCTTAATTCTTTGAAAGATTTCCTTCCTTCCCACCATCCTTCCCACCATCCCTCCCTCCCTCCCTCCCTCCCTTCCTTCCTTTCATTTTGTTTTTGGGCCACACCCAATATTCAGGGGTTTCTTCTGACTCTTCACTCAGGAATTACTCCTGGTGATGCTCAGGGCATAAGGGATGCCGGGGATCAAACCCAGTTCAGCTGCATACAAGGCAGCCACCCTACCCACTGTATTATATCTCTGGTCTTGGAAGCTTTATTTTCTCTTTGACCATTGATTTATTAGTTTTCTGAATCTTTTATCATTTTCCTGAATGATAGTTTGAGCAGTACTATTTTGCCTTTTTCATTCTATTTACTCAGAATTGATGCTGTATTTAACTTTATTCATTAGCTTTTGGGTCACACCCAGCAATGCTCAGGGGTTCCTTCTGACTCTGCACTCAGGAATTACTCCTGGTGATGCTCTGGGAGCCATATGGGATGCGGGGTATCAAATCTGGATTGGCCACGTGTAATGCAAGCACCCTCTCTGTTGTACTATTTTTTCAAGCACCTTGATACTTTATTTTAATTTAAAAAAATTAAAGAGGGAGAGAGAAGGAAGGGAGGGAAGGAAGGAAGAGAAAGTAAAAGAGAGGGAGAATGGGAAGAGGGAGGGAGGGAGAAAAGTGAAAGTAGGGGGGGGGGGGAAGGAGGCAAATGAAATGAAGGTAGGACCCTATTCCTACTAGCACTTTTAGTCTCTATTGTCTGTCCTCTCCAGCCTTCTATGAGAGTTGTTTACCTGCTTGCCCATTTCCCAGCCTTGACTCTGAGCCTGCATTTGTCCTGACTATTCAAACGTGTCTCTTGTAGGCAGCAAGATGGGCTTAGTTTTCTGATCCATCCTGCCACTCTGTGTCTCTTGCTGAACTCTGTGATTTTTTGCCGTTAACATTGAGTGATATTATTAACGTGCAGCAATTAATTGCAATCATTCTTTTGAGGTAATGTTTGTTTGTGAAGCCTGTCTTGACTTTTAAAGAAACTCCTTTGATGCTTTATGAAATATTAATTTCAAGGCTATGGAGTTCTGAGCCACTCATTATTTACTCATGAAGCTTTTATTATTCTTTCAACTGTGAATGATAATCTAGCTTGAAATAACATTCTTGGTGAGTTGTTCACTTCATTGAGCTTTGTTTGGTTTTGATTTGCTTGAACTATACCATTTTCTTCTGATCCATAGAATCTCACTTAATAAATTTGTGAATCTTTAGGGAAAAGTTTTTTTTTAAATGTTATTGTAGTTTAGGAAACATGGTTACAAGAACATTGACATTTGTAGTTTTGATTTATGCTATTGCTGCATTCTACCACCACCAAAGTGCTCAAGATTGTCCAGCACTGTCCGTATGTCACTTACAGCTTGCTTCTTTCTTCTCCCCGCCGCAGGAGCTTGGTGATCTCAGTTTTGTTTGTAAGCTAGTTTCAAGGGTTGGTCATCTGTCCATACTGGCCACTGGCCACTCCTTTGTTTTGTCTGAGTGGGTCCATCTGATATTTGTCCTCCCTCTGACTTACTTCACTTAATATGATGCCCTCCATTTCCAAGTTGCAACAAACTACAAGATGTTTCTTGCCGTTGCATAGCATTCCATTGTATATATATGCCAGGGCGTAAAGACAGCTTTATCCCTTAATCTGTCATCGGCTGTTTGGTTGTTTCCTTATGGCTATTGGACTTGTGTTGCAGTTTACAGGTGTGCATACACCTTTTCATATTAATCTCTGGATCACAGGGAAACTCTATTAACTTTTTTAAAGAAATGTCCGTACTGTTTTCCGTAGAGGCCAAAGCAGGCGACATTGCTGCCAGAGTGGATGAGGATTGCTTTGTCCCCATACCCACACATTGTTATACCAACACATTATTTCCAGCTTTTTTGGTATCTTCCATTCTCATCGATGTGAGAGGATATAGTTTTTGATTTTCATTTTCCTGATAACAAGTGATAAATAGTTTTTATATGTCTGTAGGCCATATGTACCCTTCAGAGAAGTACCTGTTTATTTTCTTTACTCAGGTTTTTTTATTTCCCCATTTTGAGTCTCACCCAGCGATGCTCAGGGGTTGCTCCTGGCTCTGTACTCAGGAATAACTCCTGGCAGTGCTCGGGACCCTAGAGGATGCCGGGATCGAACCCAGGTTGGCCGTGTGGCACACGCCCTCCCCCCCCCTATGCTGTCACTCTGTCCTCATTTTTTAATGAAGTTATTAGGCATTTTCATTGTTGTGGAGCTTTGTGGGTGCTTTGATTTGTATGTTAGCTCTTTTCCTGTTGTGTGATGTGCAATACTGTCTCCCATTCATCAGGGTGTGTTCATTTTGGAGGGCGGGTGTCAGGGCTTTACCACGCTCTGCTCACAGTTTGCGTTGGTGCAGTGCTTGGAGAACTGTGTGGTGTGCCATGGATGGAAAGGTCACCCTCCTGTAGCACAAGGGCCTTACATCCTGTTCTGTCTCTGATACACCAGTAGGATGTCTTACTTAGCTGGAGCTTCTTTTGTCATGCAAAGGTCTTTTTTTGATGTATTCTCATTTGTTTATTTTTGTTTCTGTTCTCTTTGCCAGTAGAGTCAAGTCCTGGAGATTTCGGCCTGTTTTCCTCAGTGTGTTTTAATCATTAATCCACTTCAAGTTAATTGTTTTTCTTTTTTCTTTTCTCTTTTTTCCTCTTTTTTTTCTCTCTCTCTCTCTCTCTCTCTCTCTCTCTCTCTCTCTCTCTCTCTCTTTCTCTTTTGCTTTTTTGGGCCACACCCGGTGATGCTCAGAGGTTACTTCTGGCTCTGCACTCAGGAATTTCTCCTGGCAGTGCTCTGGGGACCATATGGGATCCTGGAGATCGAACCCTGGTCAGCTGCATGCAAGGCAAATGCCCTCCCTACTGGACTATTGCTCTGGCCTCCAAGTTAACTTTTGTGTAGTGTATGAGATATGGATCCAGTTCAGTTTTTAGGCTTCTAGCTGTTCCATTTTCCCAATGCTGCTTGTTGAGACTTTCCTTGCTCTTCTTCATGCACCCTGCTCCCTTGTCAGAGACTAAATGCCCATAACTATGCAGGCTTGTCTCTGGGATCTCAAATCTGTTCCATTAGTCTGAGAGTTTGCCTTTGCTGTAGTACTACACAGTTTTGATTTCTATACTTTATAGTACCTTAAAGTGACAAAACACTATACCGATATCTTATCTCTGTTTCTCAAATTGCCTTGGTTATTCGGAGACTTTATGATTCCATACAACTCTGTGTTTTTTTTAAGTTCTTAGTTTTAATTCTGATGGGGATTGCATTGAATGAGAATTATGATTTGCATGAGGTAGTCATTTTAACAATGTTAATTCTTCTCATTTATAAACAGGCTATTTTCTATCTCCTGTATCCTTGCTATTTCTTTCAGTAGTGGCATAGTTTTCAGTGCATGTCTTAAATGTCCTTTATTAAATTAATTCCTGGGATTTTGATGTTTTTGGGACACTTTTAAATAAGGTTCATTTTTATTTCTCTTCTAGGTCAGTATTTGCATATAGAATTAAAATGGATTTTTTTTTCCTTTTTGGGTCACACCCGGTGGTGCTTAGGGGTTACTCCTGGCTCTGCACTCAGGAATAAAATGGATTTTTTGTGTGTTAATCTTGTCGCTTTGCTATTTTGATTTATTGTTTCTAAGAGTTTTTTTTTTTAGCAGAGTCTTTATCTTATAATGCCATCTGCAAATAGTGATAGTTTGGCTTTTTTCCAATTTGTATGCCTTTCATTTTTTTTTTTCTTGTCTGGTATCTATTGTGAGAACTTACAAAAATGTGTCGAATAATAGTGGAGAAAGTTGATATCCTTGCCTTGCTACTGATCTCAGAGGGAAGGCTTTGTTCTTTGCTGTTGAGTATGATATTGGCTACGGGTTTGGTGGATATGGCCATTATTATTGAAATGTGTTCTTTCTACCCCCATTTTATTGAAGATTTTTTTATCATAAATGGATATTGAATCTTGTCAAAAGCTTTCTCTGAATCTCTTGATATGATATCTAGCAGTTATTTGAATCTGTTAAATCATCTTACCTCCTGGGATTCAACATTAGTCATATTGTATGATGCTTTAGATATATTGTTGGATTTGATTTGCTAAGATTTTGTTTAGGATTTTTACATTAATGTTCATCAGGGATATTAGTTTGTAATTTTCTCTCAGGGGTAACAGTGGTGAGGTTGACCATCCTGGCTCACCTCAGGGCTTACTGCCTTGCTCTGTACTCAAGGATCACTCTTGGCAATGTTCAGGGGACCATATGTAGTATTGGACAATCAAATCAGAAATCAAAGCCTCATGCAAGGCAAAAGCATCTTGCCCTCTTTACTGGCTCTCTTTCCCTATAATTTTATTTTCTAGTCTTTCTTCTGTCTGCTCTTCATAATTAAGGTAATGTTGGTTTCATAGAGGCTGTTAGAAAGAATTCTGTTTCTTTGATAGTTTGAAGAGTATAGGTAATCATTCTTTGATAAAAGTTTGGTAGTACTTGTGAGTGAATCTATTCAGACCTGGAATTTTGTTCTTACAGAGATTTTTTTTTTCTTTTTGGGTCACACCCGGCGATGCTCAGGGGGTTACTCCTGGCTCTGCACTCAGGAATTACTCTTGGTGGTGTTCAGGGGACCATATGGGATGCCGGGATCGAACCTGGGCCAGCATGGGCCTGCCACATGCAAGGCACACACCCTACCCTCTGGGCTATCGCTTTATGGAGATTTTTAATAACACAGTTTCCTTACTCATGATTTGTCTGTTACAGTTTTCACTTTATACTTTAATGAAAAATCATCACTCAAATCACATTTAGCAAAATGGTAATTTCTTCAGTAAATCTTTGTTCTAAATTATAGCCAACAAAATGTATTGACCCTTTCTATTGTCAGATTAAAGAGGGACTTCAGTTTCAGTTATTTCTATTTAAATTGTTGTGTGATTTTTCTGTTTTTTTCTTCCATCCCTGATGTTAGATATATTGGTGAAAATTAAGGGATCAGAATAAAAGTTTAAGAGGATCACAATGTTTACAGTTTACTGATGGATAATTTGGTTGAAATTTAGTATCATTCTGACATGCTTTTTTGGTTTATTCTGGTGATGTAAAATTGTGGTCAGCATAGTACTTTTCTGATAGCATGGTCTCTGTGTTTAGTTATATTCACCTGATTTGGGGTCACAGGGACCCAGTAACCACAAAGGTAATCAGAAAACTCTTACTGGTTTGCTATGGGTACTATAAAAGAGGTTATCATAGATTGGGTAATTTACAACAGAAACTTATTTTCTAACAATTGGGGGGTTAGAAAACAGAGGTCAAGGTGCCTCAAGGTTGGCTGATTTCCTTCTGTGATTTCTCTTCTTGGCTTGCGGGTCACTGTCTTCCCATGATTGTCCCCTGTGTGTCCCTCTTCCATTCTCTTTTTATAAGGACATCATTCATATTGGATTGGCACCCACTGTAGTGATGTTCATTTGTTCTCCCATTGTTCATCAGTTTGCTCGAGCGGGCGCCAGTAACGTCTCCATTCAGTGGGAATGAGGTCTATTATTTGTTACAGATTTTGGCATATCATGTACACCTTGGGTAGCTTGCAAGGCTCTGCCATGGCTCGGGTTCATCCCAGAGGGCCCGTCTTTTTCTATGTCAGACCATCAACCATCCAGGGCCCATGGGGCAGAGCCCTGGGGGTGTAGACAAGCCTGTCCCCTGTCTCCCACCTGCCAATGCAGCCAGGCACCACAGCCACACCTGCAACACCTCGAGGGGCAGGAGTAGTGATGTTATTTTAATTTTATGCTTGTAAAGACCCTATCTCCAAACAGCAACATTCTGAGGTCCTGAAAGTTGGGACTTGAGTTTCAGAATTGCGGGAGAAGGGATACAGTTCAGTGTACCCCAAGAGATAGTTTGAGTGGAAGAGGCTTTTCTTGTTATCTGAGAAATAAGAATCTGTTTCATTGAAATACTTTATTCCCAGTAAGGTAAGTTTTGAAAATTGAATATCAGTGTCTATTTAGAATTATATTTTTATGTGTAAAGTGTGTCAGTACAAAGTGTGACTATGACTTTTGGGTCTGTAAAACATCTTGGGAGGACAGGGAAATAGTTAAAGGGCTGGAGCACTCCAGGCTTTACACATGGCAGGTGCAGGTTCAGTCACTGCATGGCCTCTTGGACACCGCTTTGTGTGGCCCTGGTGGCTCCTGAACATTGCTGGGTGTGGCTGTGATGGTGCCTGGCACTACTGCTTAGCAAAGAGAGGGCAAACTTGCACGGCATCATTGGCCTAAGGATTAAACTCTCTGTCCTGCATAGTGTGGGGAGGCTGAGAGTCCTCGGAGCGGCCCTCAACCCCCACCCCAGCGCTGCTTGGGGACCCACCCCAGATTATAAAGATCTGGGAAACTGAGCTTCGTTCAGTTTGGGATCATCAGCATCGAGCCTAAAATAATTCTTATGTTCTGCTAGAAGCCCTGTGTTTAGTGACTTTCTCACGGAACAAAAGACACAGTGAACTGTCAGCCTTGGTGTGTGGTTTTCTAGAATTTATTTTGTGTGTGTGAAATACTTTTATTTTACTACATTAGTGAAATTACTAATCTCTTCTCATTTCTCTTTCTCTCCTGCCCCAAACCTTAATTTTGTGACAGCGGTATCATTTTGTTGCCTAGAAAAGAGAAGTAGCTATTAATCAGTGCTTGTTTCCTGTGGTAAAGATGCAGTGATTCTGTCACTCGAGGAAGGATTCAGCTGCCAGGATATGCTTCCATTCATTATTGTGTTTGGACAAACAATATAATCAATCCTACATTGATTTTTTCCTACTATGTAATAATTATCCTAAAATATTCTGGCTTGAGGTATTTCTATTCATTATCTCACCTTTTTCTGTTTGTCAGCGATTAGGAGTCATTTCAAACAACTAAATGCTTCTGTTGTAGCTGCGTGGTTGTGACTTAGCGGCGCCATGCGATGTCGGCCAGAGTTGCCGTCATCAACAGCTTGACCAAGGCTGCGTGATCTTACAAGCTTCCTCAAGTAGCTTTTGGCATGAGGCTTTAGTACTGGAATATCCTCATGACGCATAGCTGGCTTCAAAGCCAGGATCCACAAGCAAGATATATCTGAGAGCCACTCTGTCTGTGACGCTGCCTGGGAAACCATACGCCACTCCAGTGACTGGTCATACGGAACAACCTAATAGAGCCTAGGAGGAGACTCCATAATGTTATGAAGATCTTTGGGACCACCTTAGAGGTTCTACCATAAATCATAGATTCCCATATCAATATAAGCAGGCTAATCTGTAATTTGCATTATAAATTAATGGATCAGTCTGGGTGAGTGGTTCTCATTTAAGGCCAAACTGTTTGTTGATTATCTTTAAGCTTTTTATGTTATTTTACTGTGGTGATGGATAAGAAGCCAGGGATATTGCTGAATACCCTATAGTGCGTAGGGCAGCCCCCAAACAAAGAGTTATCAATCTGAAATATCAGCTGTGTCGTGGCCAGAACAATAGTAGGGTAGGGTGCTTGCTTTGCATGCGTCCCACCTGGGTTTGTTCCCCAGAAGCCCATATGCTTCCCCAGGCCCTTCCAGGAGTGACCCCTGAGTACAGGACCAGGATTGTTCCTGAGCTCTGCTGGGTGTGGTCCAGAAGCAAAACGGGGAGGGTGGGAGAGTTATATGTTCAGTGAAATTTCATGTCATTCTCTACAAGTCACATGCTTAAAATGAAAATATTAGAAATTGTAAACTCCATAAACTTTTAAAATTCATTTGTCTCCATTTCTTTGATCTGATATAGACAAGTAATTTCCTGAAGAATATCTTTACTTTCAAAGATACTAGCATATGGTTTATATTAGATGAAATTCTTCAGAAAAGCATTAGCCTTATGAAAATAATAGTTCACAGTTAGTTTTCTGTTTATGGAGAAATAAAATGCATTCCAGATGGAGATTTATGTAAAGTGAATCTTGTAATAAAACTTTAAAACCAGAGACTTCAATTTCAAAATAGTTGTATCAGCAGATAGATGTTTCCTCAGATTTAGTGGGAGTCAGTTTCTATTTTGTGCAGATTCCGTTTCATTCCCCTGACTGGTCTAGTATGGCTATTCTTAATGCCTTTTAGGTCCTGTAGCTAGAGATAAAAGCCTCCAACTGTTTAGCTTCTAGATTATAAAGAAACAAGTTAGAAGTTAGAATTCTGCACTGTCAGATATATTTATTGGTGCCAAATAGGTGCCAAAACCAGTTTTGTTATGAAACTGAGTATGGTCCCTGTTCGTACAGGGACTATATAAACTTTCACTTGTGAACCATTTTTGCCTAAGAATTTTTTTGTTTGTTTTTTGCTTTTTGGGTCACACCCAGTGATGCTCAGTGGTTACTCCTGGCTCTGCACTCAGGAATTACTCCTGCTTGGGACCATATCGGGTGCTGGGATCAAACCCAGGTCAGCCGCTTGTAAGGCAAATGCCCTACCTGCTGTGCTATCGCTCCAGCCCTGCCTAAGAATTTTTACATGCTCGCAGATATAAAACAAATATAAAAATAGATTTACCAATGAAACATTTACTGGTAATCATGAATTTATTGTAAATTGAAATCTTTTAAAGGTGTGCAACCTCACATGGATGTGGACAGTTTCACAAGCTAGAGTATACTGAAGCAAATGTGGTCTTGCTAGAGGCAGAGTGTGCTCTCCCCAGCATCCTCAGGGGGCTACACAGAGCCCTTTCACAAGAGTCAAGCCCCAGGCAGTGTTCCCAGCACGGTCTCCAGCATTTGCTAGAGTCTTAAAACCTTGTTTCACCAGAATGGGTCTGTCTGTGATTCCCCATCAGTCTGACCCTTCTTCACACCTGGCTATATCCATTTCACCTTTACACCTTTACACCTCCTTCACTCCTGGCATTTCACCTTTAGCAAGACCAGCTAGTTGACATAGAAGCTCTTTTTTAGTAACTAAAGCTTCTGGTAGTTTGGAGAGAAAGTTAGCCTAAGCTTTCAAAATAGCCATCTGGACCTGGGAAATGGCTTTTAGGGCTGTAGCACATACAAGGAGGCGCACATGCCGCCTCCACAACAGCACGTCCAGCTATTACCCTGCAGCTGACCAGGCCCCAGCATTGATGGGTGTCGCTCTGGTGGCCACCAGCACACCGTGCCCAAGCTCTGCTGCACCTCTTGCAGAGCATTGCTTCATATGACGGGATTAATACCAGACAGACTGCTGGCTTGGTTGGACACACACACATACAGATTAAAACAAACTAGCCATCTGGTCACTGGATTAAGTCTTAACCAATTATTTTTAGAATGAGTTTATTTACTTAGGTTAAATAGCTGTCTCCGAGTAGAGATTTTTCAGTAGAATAAACTACTATGTACATATAACACACTTTCTATGCTGTGTTTTGAAGTAAATTACACATCTAATACAACCCTAAACTGAATTGGGAAGGAAAGAAATGTTTTGGTAGTATGATGCTCACAATTATTCTAGGTTTAATGAATGTAGATATAAATTACTCAGCACAGAAAATGAATGTCAATTCAGATGGAACAATTTTTAGCTCAATCATTTACAGGAGAGAGGATTTTCGTTTTTGTTGTTGTTGTTGTTCAGGACTCTGAAAAGCTAATGTGTAACCTCCTTCTTCTTGGATGGTGCACAATGTATATGATATCAAAATGTATAGGTAATACATAATATTTGTCATAGTTTTATTGTTGTTTTGTCAGTAAAATCCTGATTGAATATTCCAAGTACTATAATTTTGGCCTTTATAGAAATAAAATGTGGAATGACATTTTCACCACAATCTCTTTATATAATTTGTAAAATAGAATATTGGAGTCTGGATCCAGAGCAGTAGTACAGTTGGTAGGGCATTTGCATGGCACACCACTGACCTATGTTTGATACCTGGCGACCCATATTGATCCCTGAGCACTGTTAGGTGTGACCCAAAAGCAAACAGCTGGGAACCATTCGTGATACGAGGGCATGGGGCAGACGTGCAGGATAGTGTTCCATGCATGTGACATCAGAGATTTGAACCATGTGCTTACAAGACAGATGCTCTACGGCCCCGCACTGGAACTCAGGGCCTGGTACTAATTTTTTCTTGGGGTGGGCTCATACCTGGCAGTGCTCAGAGATAATTTCTGGTTCTTTGCTCAGGAGTGACTTCTTTCAGTTCTTAAGAGTGTCATATGTGGCGCAAGATTGAAACTGGATCAACTGTATGCACGGCAAGCACCTTCCCCCACCACACTGTCTCGTTTGCCCCCATAATGTTTTTCCTTATCAATTTTTAATTGAAGTATTTTCTTTAGTGAAAATTAGGTGAGAGGCCAGAGCAGTAGTACAGTAATTAGGTCACTCTTGCCTTGGGATCAATGCTACAGACCTGGGATCAATCCCAGGTCTGTAGCATTCAGCCAAGCTGAATCTGACCACTGGCACCCTATATGATCCCTCAAGCTTGCCAGGAGTGATTCCTGACACAGCCAGGGTAAGCTCTGAGCACCTGGGTGTGGACCAAGAAGACAAAACAAAACATAAGGTGAATTTATTTGACTTTCTACAGTGGTAAAATAAGACATTTGATGTCATCAGTATATTTTGTGGTTTTGAAATAACATTATCTTTGTAGACAGTAGAGTAATATTCTGCTATCTCTTAACGTGAAATTTTTGGCTAATCATTTGAAATATTATATATATAACTTTAAAATGTATATATAAAACTTTAAAATTTACAAAGATATTTTACTCACTAACAATCAGGGATCAGTTTTATTTATCTATTTATTTTTTTGCTTTTTTGGGAAATAGCCAGCAATGCTCAGGGGTTACTCCTGGCTCTGCACTCAGGAATTACTCCTGGTGGTCCTTGAAGGACCATGTGGGATGCTGGGGATTGATCCCAGGTCTGTAGCATCAAGCAGACGCCTTTTCTGCTGTACTATCACTTTAACAACATTTTAAACTGTCAAAGACTTTCTATATTTTTTAAACTGTTTGGTTTCTCAGGGGCATTCAGATTTCATAAATTCTGTTGTATGGTTCACACATACATGTAGTTACTACCCAAATCCAGAAGTTTTAATTTTGTTGTTTAGCAACAAAATATACAATCTTGTCATATTGGATTTGTTGCATATACTAGGATTATCTAAGAAGTGGTAAGAAGCTATCACAAAATACCTTTGCTTCATGTGGGAATCCTATTTTCCACCTCTCCTGGCAGTGTTCGGTGACGACTCAGTTCTAAGGACTGAACCCAGACTCTTCGCATGTAAAGCATGCCCCATGACCAGTGAGCCGTCCTTCTACGGCTCGCCTTCTTGGCTACTTTGGGTATAGGGAGGGCTTTCAAGCAAGGGGTTAGCTGATGCGGAAATAAAATATTTGCATTTTCATGTGGACTGACTTAGAACACACTTTTGGAAGTTGTGGAGGGGAGAACCGACAGTGGTGACGGTGCCTGCCTGATGTGCACGTCAGATAGCATTTACTCGTGGGGACTGACTGATTCTCTTCTAGCTTGTTTGTCTTACCGGGTTCACGCTGCAGCACCCTGTACCATCTCCTGAGCTCCACCAGGCATCCCTGATAGCGAAGCCTAGTTTTAAACCTGTAATCTGACTGTTCTAAATGGTGTTGTTTGTCCTGTTACTGTATTTTAAGTTTTTTTTAAAATGTGTTTTGGAAATCAATCCTTTATCAGATAGACATTTTGCAAGTATTCTCTGTCAGTCTCTGGTTTTCTCTATAATACCCTTGGAAACAGATGTTCCACATTTTGGTGGGATACTCATTTTTTTTTTTTTGTTTTGATTTTTGGGCCACCGAGCTGTGCTCAGAGCTTACTCCTGGCTGCGTTCAGGGAGCGCCCTTCGTGGGGCCTGATGAGCGACCTGTGGTGTTCGGGGCCAAACCCAGATTGACTGCGCTCAATGCACGCACCTACACTGTGCTGACTCTCTTGCCAGCCCTGGTTTATTACTTGCTTTTTAAACAATTTCTGGATTATGCCTTTTTGAATGTTAAGAAACCTTGTAGAACAAGGTCATAAAGATTTTTTTCTTGTTCTTTTAAAAGTTTTATAATTTTAACCTTTATATTTAAATATGATTTGTTCTTTTTTTTTCCTTTTTGGTCGTACCTGGCAATGCTCATCCTGGAGATGCCTTATGAGATGCCGGGGATCAAACCCAGGTCAGCCGCGTGCAAGGCAAACGCCCTACCCACTAGACTACCGCTCCAGTCCCTGATTTGTTCTTAATACATTTTTTCTTATAATGTTAGGTAAGGGCCTGGGTTCTCTTTGGTTTTTAAGTGTTGCTTGTTTTTCAAGCATCATTAGTTGAAAAGACTTGTCTTACCCCACTACTGCCTTGATGCCTTTGTTGACAATGAATTGACTGTGCCTGCTAGTTTATTTCTGAGTTATGTTTTATTCAGGTGAATTTATTATTTTAATCATCATGTGTGAACTTTCCTGCTGTCATCCTCTTATTTAAAAATATTTCTAATTATTCTGACTCTTCCATTTCCTTATACATTTTAGAATCAGGTATTCATTTCTGCAAAGAATGATTATTATTCATTTAAAAATGTGTTTATCTTTTTAACAGTCACAGAATTTTAAAAATTGGCAATTTAGCCTTTTATATCTATATCAAAGTAAGGTATAATCATACCTGCTTTTGTTTCCCTTTTATGCTGTTTTTATATCAATATGAATAGTTGGTGTATGACAACTTTATAAGATGAATTAGAAAATTATCACTATTTTCTCTTCTACGGGCAGTTATATAGTTAGACTATTAAGTTTTATTCATTGGAAGTTTATAAAAAATGTTCTTAAGGTGTCTTTTTTTCTTTTTTAAATACGATGGTTTACAAAGTTGTTCGTAATATAGTTGTTATGGGCTTTTGATGTTCCAAGACCAATCCTTCCACCTGAGGGACCTTCCCTCTACCATTGTTCACATTTTCTTGACCACCCTCCACCCAATGCCCTAGGAGGCTCACAATAATTTGTTTTATATTGTTACAACCAAATGGCTAAAGAAATTAACAAAGATATTTCAGTAAAAGAAAAATTTTGAGGGACTGGGTGATAGCACAGTGGATAGGGTGCTTGCCTTGCACACACTGACCTGGGTTCGATCCTTGGCATTCCATATGGTTCCTTGAGCAGAGCCAGAAGTAACCCCTGAGCCAAAAAGGAAAAAAATTGAAAATTATTATATCTTACTACAGGGTTGTTAAGCCTTGTCTGAGGATTTATTAAGCTACTAGCCACCAACTGGACCATCTGTGTTACTGCTTTTGTTTATTGAGGCTAGCTGCCTTCTGCATTACTTTGTCATCTGACTTGCTGTGCTCCTGCTAGAATTTCAGTACTGTGAAATTTGGAGATGTCACACCGGCCAGAAACTTACGGATCTGTGGAACTGGGATGAGTCTGCAGAGATTCTTAGTGGACCTCAGAGTTAGGTCATAAGCTGTGGGCTGTTGACATAGGGGCAGCAGTGGGGGGTGGCTGCTGGTGCTTCAGGGGCCTTCTCCTCGCCCCTCCTGAGGGCACCACAGAGTTTTCAGCTGGGGCAGGTACCAGTGTGGCCATGAATTTCAGTGGCTTAGCTTGTATCTCCTGAGATTCGATTGTGAACCTGAAGAGCAGGGCTGGTGGGTGAGCTGACATAGCAGCAGCTGCCTTAAGATGAGCTTTTAAATAAGGAATTCTTTTCATTATTTCTATAATTATGATTTGTTTAAATTTTCTCATTTTTATCTTGAGTAGAGTTTCATATTCTTGTCACTTGTCTTGTCACTTGTCTTCCCGTTGTTCATCAATTTACTTGAGTGGGCACCAGTAATGTCTCCATTCGTTGGGAATGAGGTCCATTATTGTTACTGTTTTTGGCATATTGAATACACCACGGGTAGCTTGCCAGGCTCTGCCATGGCTCTGGGTTCATCCCAGGGGGCCCAGTCTTTTCCTGTGTCAGACCATCAACCATCCAGCCCATGGGGCAGGGCCCTGGGTGTAGACAGGCCTGTCTCCTTCCTGTCTGCCGCCTGCTGACTCAGCCGGGCACCGCAGCAACAGTTATTCCATTTTCCTAATATATTGTAAGATTGTGCCTTGGGTTTTGTCTTTTTTTTTTTTTTTTTTTTTGAGCAGTGGGCTGGGGAGGTAGGGGGGAGTGGTTCCCAAGCATTTGGTTTGGGGCCCACTCCAGTAATTCTTGGGTTCAATACGAGAGCCCAAGGATACAGTGTGGAGGGCCCTGTGGTTCCTGGTTACCCAGCCTTTCCCTGCTGCTCTTGGGGACCTCCAGGATGCACCCGCGATGCTCGGGGCACAGGGATCAAACAGAAGTTGGCCACATGCAGGCGCGTCCATCAGCCTCTGTGCTGTCTTCCCTTTGCTGCTTTTAAAACCATTACAGTCTCTTTCCTCGGAGTATTTACAAGAGTTTTAAAAATACTTTAAATGATTGAGATTTCATATTTATTATATAGTGACCCAGGAAAGAGATCATTCTGTTATTTTTTTCACATTTATTGTGGCTTCTTTTTTCTTTTATTTTATTTGAAATAATACTTAAGATTTATTTTTATAATTATTTATATATATAAGATTTATTTTTATAATTATAATTACTTTATCAGTGGTTTGTGGGGCATATAATATGTATATAATACATATGTATTGTTATAAATCCTCTTTATCCTTATATTCATTGTTCTTTTTTATTTATTTTCAGGGAAAATTTATTAGGATCAACTTTGATGTAACTGGTTATATCGTTGGAGCCAACATTGAAACATGTATCCTTTCAAATCCTAAATAAGGAATGACTTACTTTTGTATGACTTCAAGGCAACGTTCTGCAAATCCAGTCCATATTTTCAGATAATAAAACTTAAGCCCTGAGGTACTCTGACTTACATTAGACCTTTTGGTACCATTTACTTACTAGTTGACTATGCCTATTGAAACAAGTTTTGTAAAAGTACAGAATTGAAGCCATTCTACTTAGTATTGAGGAGAATAAACTTAAAGAAAATTCTGAAAAGTCAAATATAAGTAGAGTCTTTAAAGGGATGGAGAGGAAGGATCAGGGTCAGGAGCTCTCCTCACACTTACCCAGCCCTGGTTCGACCTCTAGCAGAGGACAAATGGGCCCCTGAGCAGAGCCAGGAGTAAACCCTGAGCACAGCTAGGTGTGGCCCAAATCCCACCCCCTTAAAAAATTGAGTAGTCCTAAGAAATGTCACATGCCTACAGTAGGGCCCGGAGCGATAGCCCAGCGGGTAGGGCGTTTGCCTTGCACGCGCCGGCCCATGGCCGCCTGGGTTCGATCCCCGGCATCCTATATGGTCCCCCCGAGCACCGCCAGGAGTAATTCCTGAGTGCAGAGCCAGGAGTAGCCCCTGAGCATCGTCGGGTGTGACCCAAAAAGCAAAAAAAAAAAAAAAAAAGAAAGAAAAAGAAAAAAGAAATAAATATAGGGAACCAGAGAGATAGCACCGTGGGTCAGGCAGTTGCCTTGCACCTGGAAAACTTAGGTTTGATACCTGCAGCCCGTATGATCCCCTGAGCCAAGAGTCATCCCTGAGTACAGAGCCAGAAGGAAGCTCTGAGCACCGCCAAAAAATTAAAAGGTAGATATATTAATGATAGAGTGGGTGCTAATTACAAAGATACAATGTGAAGGATAAAAACTGTCCTGTTAATTCAGAATGTTTTTTGTCTGCACTCTGTGGATTACACTTTGTTCACAGCCCTCTGTCTCCTACTTGCCAGCCCTGGGTTTTGTATTGCAAATAAAAAGTCACTTCTCTCTCTCTCCTGTATGCCCTTTACAGATTCTTATGCTAGAACAAAGGATTTTTACATAGACACAGGAAGACAGTTAAGGCTATGCATTTGGTGATATAGGAGTTAATTAACTCTGAATTAGTTACTCCTGGGTATCCGTCATATTTCCTAACTGAAAACCTCAGTTGTCCTTAGATTGATTTTAATTCCTTAAAGCCCGAAAGAGGGTCCCATCTTGGGACTGCATGGACTGAGGAATAGCTACCCGGCCTCAACATGGGACCGGACTACATGTCCTGAGCAATATTAAAAGCTAAGAGTCAGGTCATGGAACAAACTCTTTCATGACCGAAAGATAAGCAGTAGCTTAAAAGGACCCTGAGGTAATTAGGAATAAAACTACCTGGCCAAGAGGAATGTAGTCTGGGATATATGGCAAGATGTCCTCAGGAAATGGTCACCCTATAAATTTAGTCCTTGATGTAGATAAATGTCTGTCTCTCCTACTGTATTTATGCAGAATGACTAGAACTATTAAGATGATTGTTTACCAGCTAAGGAAAGGAGAAAACAACTGCCAAAACTCCACCTTTATCCTGGGCGGGCCTATAGCGTATAGCCCAAGACATGGTCCTTCTCAGGGGCGAGGGGGTCCCTGGAAGGAAGAACTTGATCTCACATCATTGTTTCAGAATTAAGGCCAGTTGCCTCTTATAACTCCCCTTCCCCAGCCTTTTATAAAGTACATATCACGAGCAGACTTGGCTTGATGGTATGTGTGGAATAAGGTGGAGTTAGGTGGAGTGAGTGGAGAGAGATGGAAGGAAGAGCCTCAAGACTTTCCAGAGCCTGTGGTCTTGTTTCTTTGTCCATCTGGCACCCGAACGGGGACTTGAACCCTGGACCCTCAGATGTCAGGGGTCAGCGGTGTCCCCAACAGATATTTGGGTTCAACAGATTCCCAGCCACGTTTGACCATTCCCCCGACCAATGGACACTTGAAAGTGACAGAGGAGTATATCTAGATTTTGGTGGGCAGTTGGGTTTTGAGGCCACACCTAGCCGGTAATAGTCCTGGCACTGAGTGACTATCCACCCAAAGATATGCCAGGAATAGCAAGACATGATAGAGAACCCACACAAGTCTCAGATACGCACTCCAGTGCGTAGGTGATAAATAGGCCACATGCAGGAGCTGGTTGTCAGCTGAGCTGCCTGCCTTGGGAAAGCCCAAGATTTCAGTGCGGGCTTTGGTACTGTGGTGCTGTAGAGCGGTCAGTCAGGCCACAACCTTCTCAAGCTGCTGTTGAGAAATGTTTCTGAGAAATTTTCATGAAGTAATGGGTAGCACAGCTATGAGCTGTCGACATCTTGGTTCTTAATGAGTGGAACCAGGTTAACCGCATACATTTTAGCATCTACCAAGTTTTGCTTGCTCACTAATTAGCTGTGTATTTTGACTATCTGTTGCTGGGCTTTTTTTACTCCTTTGTTCCCTGGTCTAATTTGTAACATTGTGAAAGTAATTCCAGTGTCACTTGTCACTTGTGTTCCCATTGTTCATTGATTTGCTTGAGTGGGCGCCAGTAACGTCTCCATTCATTGGGAATGAGGTCCATTACTGTTACTGTTTTTGGCATATCAAGTACACCATGGGCAGCTTGCTAGGCTCTGCTGTGAATTCGGTGTAATAAAGTTTTTCCTGCTTCAAACAACTTTGCTTCAACTTTTGTGTCTTCTTATACTTTCCTATTTAGAAGCAAATCCATCTAATCCAAAATAGGGGAAGAATGGGTAGAATGAATGAGTGAAGCATGCCCGTCTTTAGTCCAGAGATTATAGACTAAGAATTAGAATGTGGATGTGTTCTTTTCTTGTTGCTTGCAAAAGCTCCGTCATTTAGAGCAGGCATTGAGAGTCATTTGATATTAACCAATGTGTAATAGGTTTGTGTATATATATATATATATGTATGTATGTATATATAGATAGATATACTTTATGTATAAAGTATATATATCTTATATATATACACTTTATATATGTTTTTATATATAAAACGTATATATGTTTTATATATATAAAATCAGAAGAGAACAAAGAAAATACAGACAAATATATATGCATATATATGTGTGTATCAGAGAAAGAAAATGTCTTATGTTTCTTTAAACACTGAAAGAGCACCAACTAACCTTTCAGTTTAGTCCTTAACTATCTTTTCTCAGACCTTCTGGAAAAATCTCGGGCTGTTCGTCAAGCAAAAGACGAACGAACTTTTCATATCTTTTACCAACTGTTATCTGGAGCAGGAGAACACCTAAAGTGTAAGTTTGATATTTTTTCTATTTTACATTTATTTGAAAATCTCTTAAAATATTAAAAACTATTTTGAGCAACAGAACAGTCTTAGGACGCATAACACCCACAAAAAAATTTAGCTGATCTAAATCACAAAAATAAAAATGAATTTGAACTCTCATATCATGGAATAATTATATTGTGTGTTGAGTAGATGGGTCAGAGTAACGTTTCTTTTGTAACTTTTTAAAATCTATATTATACAAGTTCTGTTTCAGCATTCATGAATCAGTGTCATGAAATGAACGTATGTTTACATTATCTTAATGTTTGTAAAGATGTTATTCTTTCACTAGTTCTATGAAACATGATGTGCTGTAATTAATTAAGTTTTGAGGTTTAAGATTCTGCAGGGTAAGGCGGAGAGTTTTGGTCTGAATTTTGCAGTACCAGAAAGTAGCATATATGGGACGGAGAAGATGCAAAACTGTCTGGTATATATTGCCCAGGTATCAGAATAGACAAGCACAGTAATGCTGTTCTCATCAGGGATGTAGACTTTAACTTAAACACAGATATCTGTGAAAGCTTTAAACCCAGAAATTACAGAAAGACATACAAAGAAAGCAGCAAATTGCCAACCAGAGTCTAAAAATTCAAGATTATACAGTATAGAAGGGGAAAAGAAGAAAACTCTCAGACTTTCAGACTGCCAGTAACCCTGTAAAGTAGATCAAAACAATAAATGATCAAAGTGTTGAGACAGAAAAAAGAAAGGGGGGTCGCTCCTAGTAGAAGTTAAATATGTAAGAAGTAAAGGATAGGAGGAGCGTCCTGATAGGAGATTAATGACATAATATGTACTTTGCATGTGTTTGCTCCTCTGACACTGTTAAAAGAAAAGGGCTGGTTAAAAGATCTTCTGCAATATAGCAAAGGAGCCAGTTGCCGGGTGCGTGTGGTAACATCTGTCTTAGGAGTAAATACAGCCTTAGAGCATTCGCTCACTCCTCAGAAACATCCTGCTCCTTTTTTCCCCTTGGACTCCTGAGTCATTTATCGAAAGATTCATGCAACCTAAAATTTCTAGAATTAGAATATTATATGTTCATCACTCAGAGTTTTGGGGCATTCTGGGTCTTTATCTTATATCCATGTAGTCTTTCTGTTGATCTCATAATGTTTACTGTAAACCACTTGATAAACAAATATAGAGGATGGGAGCGGAATGATAATACAGTAGGCAGGGCTCTTGCCGTACACACAGCTGACCCAGATTTTATCCCCGACACCCCATATGGTCCCCTGAGCACCAACAGGTGTGTCCCTCAAAAAGCAAAAATATCCCAAACTTCCCTTATAGAGATGACTGAAATATTAAAATCTTAGAGCAAGTTTGTCTGACTTATATCATTTTAATTTAAAGTAAAATACAAGCTACTGTCCCAAAATTTTCTTTTGAGATTTTTGCATTTTTACATTATTAGTTTCTATTATAGATAAAGGGTAACTGAGTATGTTTATATGTTTACTATAAGTATATAAGGAAAAAATATGTGGTGTAATGCAGTTGAGAAACCTTTTCCTTACCATGGCCTCCTAGTCTCATGCCATGGCCTCCCATTTACAGTTTTCACTTTAGTATCCTGGAGGGCCTGTGGAGGTCTTATTTTATAGCAGTACATATAGATACATCTATGTATTTCCATCCCCTTAGAAACACCATTGTTTGTGCTATTAATCCATTTTGAAAGTGGGTGTGCTTTAGTCTGTTGATAAGAATTTATTAAATTGTGTTCCATTATATATTCTAGCTGATTTGCTCCTTGAAGGATTTAATAACTACAGATTTCTCTCCAATGGCTATATCCCTATTCCGGGACAACAAGACAAAGATAACTTTCAAGAGACAATGGAAGCCATGCATATCATGGGCTTTTCTCACGAGGAGGTTCTGTGTATGTGGCATTTCTTTACAATTCTTGTTACTCACTTTCCTGAGAGTTACCAAGATTATGAATGACTTATATTGGAAAATAATGTTGTAACTAATGAGCACTGCCTGTAATGTTATGAAATCCTAAGATATATTACTTAATAGTTTTATATAGTGAATTTTTAGCGCAAAATAAATTAGGATATGGCGCAACTACATTTTGATGCAATTTTTTTTTTTCTTTTTTGTCAATGAAAAGCAATGCTTAAGGTCGTATCTTCAGTGCTGCAGTTTGGAAATATTTCTTTCAAAAAGGAGCGAAATACCGATCAAGCTTCCATGCCGGAAAATACAGGTAAACTGACAAATACAGATTGTTTTTCCGCTTAGATTGTTGTTCTGTTCTTCGGGAACATGCAAACACAAAAGCTCCCTGAACTGTTTCTGCACCCACAAGAATGGAGAAGCAGCCCCCACATTCCTGTGTATGTGTATGTGTGTGGGGACTTGAAATTAGGGGTCGGAAAGATAGTAAACAAGGTAAGGTGCTTAACTTGCACACAACCACCCACATTCTGTTCCCCCACCACCCGTTCAGTCCCTGAGCCTGGCCAGGAGTGATCTTCAATACAAAGCCGAAAGCGAGTACTCAGCAGTGGGAGCTGTGGCCCCAAAATAAACAAACAGAAACGACTTGAAATCAAACTAAGTTTAGAGTGGCAGGAAGAGAGCTCAGAAGTTGAAGGGAATCCAGGCGACAGTGCTATAGCGATACTTTGGTGGATGCCGTGGCGACACACATTGAACAGTGTGAAGTATAACAGTGCTATACACTACTAAAACCTCATTCTAAAATATTTAGTTTTCGAAAGATTTAGAGATGGTACAGGGATTAAGGCACTTGCCTTGTACATCACCCACACCAATTTTGTATCCAGACACAGTCAAGAGTGATGCCTGGGCACCACCGTGTGTGGCCCAAATCACTCCCCAAACACGCCCTTCCACACACACAGGTTTAGAGATAGACATGTTAATTAGCATAGCTTTTCTTAAAAAATACTTAAAACAACCCAAAGATAATCAGGTCACACTTCTGTTTTTCCTTTTTTAAAACCTGTTGTATTGTGTTTTCTGATTTAATAATGATTCTTTGCTAAAGAATTTGCTTCTGTTTTAATGCTCTAGTTTTGTTATCTTATGATTATATAAAATATGATAATTGAAATCAGTGTCTAGGTAAAAAATAATTTTCTAAGGAGAAGCACTTCTAAATACAGAGATTGCTTTTGCTTTCCTCATTAATGAGGAACAATTTTATTTATTTATTTTTAATGTTCTTATACCACCGTGAGATAGACCATTACAAAGCTGTGCATGATTGGGTTTCAGCCATACAGTGTCCCAGCACCCGTCCCTCCACCAGTGCCCTTTCCCACCACCAATGTCCTCAGATTCCCTCTCCCTCCCCTCCTTAAGGCAGGCACTTTTCCTCTTCTCTCTATGAGGAACAATTTTAATGAAAATTAAAGATGAAGTTCAGTATAACTACAACAGATTGAAACACAGTTGTGTCCGACCTGGAGATGAGACATAAATGACATTGGTTTTGGTGTCATTTTATTTTTTAAAAAATGAAAAAATTGAAATTGTTAATAACAAATGGAATACGGGACTTCAAAATTTGCTCGAAAGTCTGAAAATATCACATAATGCTAAAGGTTTTCATCCTTTTTGTTTTATTTTTATCCATTTCTCTTCATTTGTTTTCTTTCTGTATATTCATTCATTTTTTTCTAATTCCCTTTATTTGAGCACGGTGATTTACAAAGTACAAAGTTTTCACAGTACAGTTGTTACAGGCATTCATCATTCAACACCAGTCCCATCACCAGTGTGCCCCCCTACCAAATACCTTCCTTTCCTACCCTCCCCCATTCCCATGCCTGCTCTCCTAGCTGGCACTACTTGTATTGATTATTGCAACATATAAATAGTAATGATACTGATAAAGTCTATAATTGTTACTGGTATTTGGCATATCAAATACGACACAGGTAGCTTGCCAGGCTCTGCCGTGCGGGTAGCATATTCTTGTAGTCAAGAATAGTTTGAGGCTCTTTATGTTCCTGGAGCAAGCAGGTTCCCTTGGGCTCTACTTGCATGAGACAGGACATATGAAGATGTTACTGGTGCCCGCTCGAGCAAATCGATGATGAACGGGAAGACAGTGATACAGTGATACTGATAAAGTCATAAGCTTTTCCTGGATTGTTGTGTGCAAATTTTTGTATATTCCTTCAGATTAAAAAGACTAGCCAGTAAGATAGTACAGTGGATAAGGCAGCCAACTCAGGTTGGATGCCCAATACCACCAAAGGTCACCTGAGCACAGAGCAAGAAATAGCCCCTGAGCACTTGATGGGTGTAGCCCAAATTCCTTCTGCTCCCAACCTCCCACCCCCACCCCACGCCCCCACATACACACAAATCAGAATGAAAAGAAAATTTAACTGGCTTCATGCCTATGTATTTCATTGCCAATAATGGAAGTAAAATAAATCACTTCTTAATGTATGAGTTTGTTAAAATTGCAGGTGTCTATAAATGCTCTTTCCCAAATTATTGTTTAATTTAAGTGGTACTAGTCTGTTCGTGCTTTGCTGGTGTTGCCTGGTGTAGGAGGTCTTGCTTTTTAATTACAGTAGAACGAAATGCAGTAGGAAGGAAACTATCAGGCTTTCCCCTTGACTTAGGTCACTGTCAGCTCATGCCTGTATGTGTTTTATTTATTTCGCCTCCTCTTTCCTCTTTTCAGTATTGAAACAAATCCTAGGAGTTTCATTGACTATTACCTTGTTTACTATTTCAGCATCAAAATAAGGGCTAAATTGTTTTTTTTTTTTTTAGTAGAAACCATGCTCAGCATTATTAAGGGACCTTGGAGATGCTTAGCCTGCTGGTATGAGCCTGACAATTTCAAGGCCTGTGCCTGGGGTTGTGGTGCTTGGCTTGGCTTGGCCATATGCAGGTATCACAGGGCCACTCCTGGTAATGCTGGGGCCTCTGCGATCGAGTACCGTGGCGCTCAGTCTGACTCAGAGCTTTAACACACTGAGCATGCGCTCTACTACTTGGGTTTCCTAAACAGCCTTACATTAGGATTCTTTGTTAGTATTGATTATGTTACTTTCTATAAGAACTTTTCTGGTTATTAATACTTAAGCTTTGGTGGTAAAAAGTTCACAAAATGTAAAAGTTACTAATTGAAGCTATACTTTAATAACTGTATTCATAGTAACACATAACCAATCTCCAGAACTCAGTCTTGCAAACTGTAGCTATTAAACAATTCTCCATGTCTCTCTAGCCCATGACAACAACCATTCCGCTCTGCTGGATATTGTTGTGGTACCATGGTTTACAGTGGTGTTAATGCTTATGCTTTAGTTATAAAATATTACTATACCACGCCCAGTACCAGAGTGCCAGTGTCCCTCCACCCCATCCCTGGTGCCCTTCTCATCCACTCCATCCTTCCCCATTTCCTTCTTGTTAACTTTAGCTCTGTTAAGAGTTTCCAATGATTTGTTTTTTATCCGCCACTGCAAATGAAATGAGTGTTTTCTGGCTTTGTTTCTTTGCATCCTGTGTAAGATCATCTAGTGTTTCCCTTTAGACTACTTAACATGATCAGCTCTACATTGCATCCATAGTGTAGCAAAATACAGCATTTCATCTTACATCTGCTTAGAGTTCATTGTGTTTATATAATACACACAGACATACATATATGTGTGTCTGTAATATGTGTCTGTACATATATTACTTGATCACTTGACATCCCGTTATTTATCGATTTGCTCGAGCAGGCACCAGTAACATTTCCATTTGACCCTATCACATGCCAGTGTAGCCCAATGGCATCTGGTTGCTTCAGGAATACAAAGAGCCTCAAACCGTTTCTTTAAGGGTCTTGACGAAGAAGTCCCACCATCTTGTACGTGGGCAGCCACATGATCTTTTGGCATCCCGTGGGATCCAGTCAGTAATGGCTCTAATCTAGTGATCGTCTCCAAATCACATTACATGTCCAGCCCATCTGATTTTCGATACCTTGGCAAACGAGACAGCGTCCCTGACTTTGGAACAGCGACAGAGGTCGGAGCTCCAGATTCCTTCTCTCACTTGAGTGAGGCGTGATATTCTAAGCATAGCTCTTTCGATTCCTCTCTGGGAGACCCGAATAGCATTCTCATCCTGCTTTCGTAGGGCCCAGGTCTCTGAGGCATATGTTAATGCAGGGAGAACAGTGAAGTCGAAGAGACGTGCCCGGAGCTGGAGCACATGTCTTTTTTGCTATTTCTTCGATGCCTTTGAAGGCATTCCATGCTGCTTTCTTCCTCCTGCGCAGCTCAGGTTTTAGGTCGTTCATCATGTTGACTTCTCGACCTAGTACAAATAACTGCTGCATTCAGAGATGTTTTTCCATTGAGAGTGAATGGGGCCTCTGGAACTAGTCCATTTCTCATAAACATAGTTTTGTTCAGATTCAGCTGTAGACCTATCTTTCCACATTCTTGGTCAAAGTCAGCCAGCATTTGTGCCGCTTGGCTAATGTTTGGTGTTATTAGAACAATATCATCAGCAAAGCAGAGGTGATGTAGTTGCTGACCGTCTATCTTCACTCCCATTCCTTCCCATTCTAATTGTCTGTACATAAGTACTTTTTATATATAAAATTCTTTTATCCACTGATCTATTGTTGGACATGGGTTATTTCCAGATCTTGGTTCTTTTTAATAGAGCTCTGGTGAACATAGATGTGCTTGTATAAAAGAGTAGAGTAGCTGAATCATATAGTAGTTCTGTTAAATTTTTTTAGAATTCTTCATTTCGTTTTCCAGAGAAACTGAATCAGTCTAGTATCCTACCAACATAAAAAGAGGATTCCTTTTTTTCTACAATCCTAGCCACATTGGTGATTTTTGGTTTTCTTGGCCTTTAGGTTATTTCATTGTCATTTGACTTGTACTTCCCTAATAATCAGTGCTAATGAGTACTTTTAATATGCCTCTTGACCGTCTGTATGTCAACTGTGAGGAAGTATCTGTCCAGCCCTTCCAGTTTTATATTTTTTTGTTTGTTTCTTTGTTTTGAGTGTTTAGTTTTGTGATTGCTTTATATATCTTGGATGTTTACCCTTTGTCAGCTGAATAGTGCAAATACTTTCTCACATTCAGTACGAGTCTTTATTTCAGTCCTAATTTCCTCTATAGAGCTTTTAGGTTTGATATAGTCCTGTTTCTTTTTGCTTTGATTTTCTTTGCCAACTGGGTCCAATCATTGAAGAAACCTCTGAAGCCATTATCAGTTGGGAGTTTGCCCTGTATTTATCATGATGAATTTTATGGATTTGGATCTAAAATTAAGGCCATATATCCATGAATTAACACTAATCTATTGAATTTTATATGCTGTAAGGTCTAATTTTCACCAAGCTTGAAAGTTTTGAGGGGCCGGAGCAATAGCCCAGTGGGTAGGGCGTTTGCCTTGCATGCGGCCGCCCAAGCCGGTCCGGTTTCGATCTCCGGCATCCCATATGGTCCCCCGAGCACCGCCGGGAGCAATTCCTGAGTGCAGAGCCAGGAGAAACCCCTGAGCATTGCCACGTGTGACCCAAAAAGCAAAAAAAAAAAAGTTTTGAATTCTTTGTTTTTATGAGTTTTCCCTAGATAATTCATATCATTGGAATTATCTAGCTGATATATTTGATCAAGTTATTAAGTATTTTATATGCAGGGGCTAGAGTAATGGTATAATTGGACATTTTCCTTACATATGGCCAACCCAGGTTTGATCCTTTTCATCCTATATTTTTTCCTAAGCACCACCAGGAGTAAGCCCTGAACACAACCGGGTGTGGCTCAAAAAACAAACAAAAAAAGAGTTTTGTTTTGTTTTTTATTGAATCGGAAGTCGATATTGGTCTTTGACCGAGAATGTGGAAAGATAGGTCTACAGCTGAATCTAAAGAAAACAATGTTTATGAAGAATGAACTAGTTCCAGAGGCCCCATTCACTCTCAATGGAACAAACATCTCTGAATGCAGCAGTTATGTGTACCTAGGTCAAGAAATCAACATGATGAATGACCTAAAACCTGAGCTGCGCAGGAGGAAGAGAGCAGCATGGAATGCCTTCAAAGGCATCGAAGAAATAGCTAAAAAGGACAAAGAACCTCCGGCTCCGGGAACATCTCTTCGACTCCACCGTTCTCCCTGCATCAACATACGCCTCAGAGACCTGGGCCCTACGAAAGCAGGATGAGAATGCTATTCGGGTCTCCCAGAGAGGAATCGAAAGAGCTATGCTTGGAATATCACGCCTCACTCAAGTGAGAGAAGGAATCCGGAGTTCTGACCTCCATCGCTATTCCAGAATCAGGGACGCTGTCTCATTTGCCAAGGCATCGAAAATCAGATGGGCTGGACACGTAATGCGATTTGGAGACAACCGCTAGACTAGAGCCATTACCGACTGGATCCCACCAGATGTCAAAAGATCACGTGGCCGCCCACCTACAAGATGGTCAGACTTCCTTGTAAAGACCCTGAAGGAATGGTTTGAGGCTCTTCATATTCCTAAATCAACCAGATGCCATTGGGCTACATTGGCACGTGATAGGGTCCAATGGAAATGTTACTGGCGCCCGCTCGAGCAAATCGATGAATAACGGGACTCAAGTGATCAAGTGAGTGATCAAGTGATTATTGAATCACCATGCAATGAACAAAAAAGCATCTTATATGCAGTAAATTTTCTAGGGTTTTTGTTTTCTTGGTGGTGGCAGTCGCACATACATGCAATAATTTTATGGCATTTTACATAATGCCAGAATGGCACTTTAAAAATGCAGATGTTGTCCTAGTACTATAGTTCTGCAACAAATTATCTTTATTAGTTTATCTATCTTTCCATACCTCATCATCTTCCTGCACAAATATGAAATGAGGAAAACATAACAAATTGACTGATAGTATCAGAAGCAGCACAAATTTTAAAGAGAAAATGATATCTAATTACATTTATCTTATGTAAACTAATAAAACAAAGGAAAAGCATATCTTAGATTTTATGATTTAGACTTAGTTATTGAGAGTAAACTATTTGAAATTGATAAAATCTGAAAAGAAACTACAGACCCAATGAGGATTGGGAATTTGGGGTTATTGTTTTCACTTCAAAAGAGCAAAAAAGGTCGTGGAATGAGGGAGGCTGGGAGACAGTCTTCAGGTTTCACCCAGTTCCACATTGAGTTCAAGAATCACTCGATGCGATCCTAGAGACTCCCAGCAGAGTCAGGTATAGTGACCTGCGTAATCTCTGGCACCTTAAGGCCCTTGCATTGAACTGTTGGTTGACCCCTGAGCACAGCACCACGTGAGAGTCTGGTGGTCCCCAATCCACACTCCATAAATAAAAAGACTACTAAATCCCATAGCCAGTGAAGACTACTAAGCCACATAGCCAGTATGCAAGTAGAGTCAGTGATCAGAAGAACAAGGCTCTGGGGGCTCAACAGAAATTTAGCAGTAGGAATTATTCCATTTTCAAGTTATGCTGGAAGAGATCCATATTCCTCTTTCAGAAAACTGTTAGAATTACCAAATTAATATTTGGTAAAATATTGCCTTTTAGAATGGACTCTTTTTCAAATGTGAATGTCAGAAAAAGATGATAAAACTTTAAAGTGTAAAAGTTGATAGAATTAGGGGCCAGAGCAATGATCCAGTGGGTAGGGCGTTTGCCTTGCACCACGGCCGGCCCATGCCGGCCTGGGTTCGATCCCGGCATCCCATATGGTCCCCCCAAGCACTGCCAGGAGTAATTCCTGAGTGCAGAGCCAGGAGTAACCCCTGAGCATTGCCAGGTGTGACCCAAAAAAGAAAAAAAAACGTTGATAGAATTATAAGATAAGGGAACTCATGAGAAGTGCGACTTTTTAGAATATGACAAGACAGTTGCTAAAGGTGAACTCCCAGTATCTTTTTTTTTTTTTGCGTCACACCTGGTGATGCTCAGGGGTTACTCCTGGCTCTGCACTCAGGAATTACTCCTCGCAGTGCTTGGGGACCATATGGGATGCCGGGATAGAACCCAGGTCGGCCACGTGCAAGGCAAATGACCTACCCGCAGTGCTATCGCTCCTTTTTTTTTTTTGAAGTAAAACAGGTTTTATTTAGGAGGTTTTAGGAAAGGGAAGGAGGAGGGAAAGAGAGAGAGTGTACATCTCAAGAGGGGGAGATCCGCGGGCGACACATGCACTTGGGCACCACGTGTGCTCGGCCACGCCACGCGGGCTCCAGGCAGCGTGTGCCCAGTCAGTATGTGCGGCTCCCAGTGTCTTCTGAGCAGCATCTTTTTCTTTATTTTTGCTTTTTGGGTCATACCAGCGATGCTCAGGGGCTACTCCTGGCTCGTCGCTCAGGAATTACCCCTGGCGGCACTCGGGGAACCATATATGACACCAGGGATCAAACCTGGGTCAGCTGCATACGAGGGCAAACACCCTCCCCACTTTGCTATTGCTCTAGCCCCTGCTTTTAATTTTTTATTTTAGCTTTTAGTCTTAGAAATAAATCACTTGATCACTTGACTTCCGTAGATCATCAATTACTCCGGACACCAGTAACATCTCAATATGTCCTGTCACATGCGGAGATAGCCCAAGGGCATCTGCTGGCTCCGGGAACATAAAGAGCCTCAAACCATTCCATCAGGTCATGGGAATGAGGACTATAATTGTTACTGGTATTTGGCATATCAAATACAGCATGGGTAGCTTGCTAGTCTCTGCCGTGCAGGTGGGATACTCTTGTAGCCACCCCTAATCTCGAGCACTTATTGATGAATCAGGCTTGTGATCGGCTCTTCTGTTGAGAGGAGCTCTGGCGATAGGGTACTCCGGCTGTGCAAAATGGTGACCCTTATGGTGTGGGGGTTTCTCTGGCTTCTTGTGAGGCTCTGCTGGGGTGGCGGGCCAGGGCTAGAATCCGCTATCACTCCCGGCTGCCTCATGAACATCTGGGCACAGGAAGAGCCGATAGCAGCTCTGCCCCATGTCTGTGAGTCTCTGGATCAGCATACCTGGGCTGGGCTTGAAAAATACTGCTGCTGGGTGGGTCTTGGCAAGCCAGGCTATGATCGGCTCTAATGTATTATTTTGGCAATAATATCATAAGTGATAGTTAAGGTAGGGTCTAAACTAGGTTTCTCCACTTTAAGATTACTGATTTCCCTTTGTATTAAATGTTGTGGGGAGGGAGGGACACTTTTAAGTTAATACCCTGTTTCTCATCATCTTTTTTACACTTGCTAGTTTTAGCAACCTTTAGTGAATCTTTCCTGAAATAACTTTTGTTTCCATTTTTTTGTTAAGTGACTTGTTTTACACTGAATTCTTCCAAAATTATACTCTTAAGAGCTTTCCCTTTTTAACTCATTTAGTTTTGTTTTATTCAGTATTTCTATCAGGAGAGATAAATGGACTCTTTATCTGTGGATTTACAATTCATTTTATCATTGTGCCTGTTACTGATTTGCTTTGAAAGGTAGTATTGGGCTTCCGTTCAGTTTAACTCCTGGGTTACTTTGATGTGATGTTTTCTTTTGCTTTTGTGATGCTGAAGTTGTAATAACCCAGGGCTTCACAGATGTAAGGCATGCGTTCTACTGCTGAGACACAGTCCCCACCCTGTTATTTTTTGTTAAAGCAGTTTCTTACATTATGCCCCACAAATGTTCTAAGCTAGTTATATGTTTTCCCTGTCCCAGTCCTCAAACTGACCATTTTTCTCAGATTCTGATACCACCAGAAGTGATATAACGGGATTTAAAATGCACTATGTGGTTTATAGGCATGGTTGCTTGGGCTTCGGACAGCATATAGTGGGGAGTGCGGGAGGCTGCTTGCTCCCACTTCAAGACTCAACAGTTCTTAGCCTGAAAACTGAAAACTGGTGTACCTGGAGTTTTTTTCAGTTTGGCTTCTCTGCAGAATTTAGTTATGGAGCAGCAAGTCAGGCCCGTTGGCATGCTAGCACCTGTGGGGTGCGACTGCTGGTGCTTCGGCAGTGTGGAGACATACCCTCCCACCTCCCCAGCACCCCCAGAGTTTCAGCTGGAAGCCTGGTGTACCTGTGAGTTTTAGCTGCTTGACTTGTTCTCTTCCTAAGCTAGTCATGAATCTGAAGCTAGGCCGATGACCTTACAAGGCGCATCTGTGGAATGGGGATGTGCCTCCCATTCGGAGTTTTTCAGACAAGTCACCACAGCAAAGGAAGCATTCCCTGAACACAGCCTGCCATGCTTGCACAGGGTCTGCTAGATGACCAATGCTTGAGCTGGATCTGGGCAATAGGATCAAGCCTTTGAAATAGGCACTTGGGGGGCAGAGAGACGCTACAGTGGGTAAGACAAAAATTTTGCCTTGCATGTAGCTGGCTCAGGTTCAATCCCCAGCACCACGTATGGTTCCCCTAGTACCACCAGAAGTGAACTTTTTACACCTTTTCACACAGAAACCCTGTCACCTTCTGGATGAATGTGGAGAACTTGGTGGAATTTACTCAGGCTTTATTTAATCCTTGAATAAATGTTGGTTGAAACTGCCCAGATAGCCCAGAGCAAAGAACAAAGAAGCCAGGAATCAGCCCAAAAAATACCTGCGTGTACCCCTTTCCCCAAAAGAAAGAACTTGGAGAGCTATAATATAACTCAAAATGTTCTTTCCCGGGAGAGAGAGGGAGAAAGAAAAGAGATAAAGAACCTGCCATTTAGGCAGGCTATGGGAAGGGGAGGGAATTGGGGACATTGGTGTTGGGAAATGGGCACTGGTGGAGGGCGGGTACTGGAACACTATGTGACTGAAACCTCCAAACATGAACAACGTTGTAATTGTATATCTCACAGTGGTATAATAAAATGTTTAATTAAAAAAAATGTTCTTTCCCTTATGAATCTTGTATTTTAACACTTGGTAAAACATTTCTATTAATTGCATATACTTCTCATTGGACCTTGATTTTAGGCAGTGAATTTCTGGTCAGGTAGACTCAGACTGATGAGAGTCAGTAAAAAATTAGCAGTATTATCGAGTGATCTGTGAAATAAAATTAAGAAATTACTTTAAAACCCATTTCAAGTTTCTTAAATATTAGGATCATCACATAACATGCCCTGTGTCTCTAATATGATGATTTAAATGATTAGTAGCTCTTCTTTTCAGTCTGTCCATTGTTCCATCAAACATTTATTATAACTGAAGAATGGGTGTTATGAACAAAGTAATTTTTTTTAAACTTTTGATTTCCTTTAAAATTATATGATTGTGGAGCCAGAGGGCGTTTGCTTTGCATGCAGCTGTTCTGGGTTCGGTCCCCAGCATCCCATATGTTCCTCCCGAGCACCACCAGGAGTAATTCCTGAGTGCAGAATCAGGAGTAACCCCTGAGCATTTCTAGGTGTGACCCCCCAAAAGAAAAATTTAAAAAAAAGATAAAGTTATATGATTGCTAGGGTTTTTCAAATGTCCATAAAATGTTTGCACATCATCAGTAAAAGTCTAGTATTTAGCAATCCTTTTACATTTTAGTTGCACAGAAGCTCTGCCATCTTCTTGGGATGAATGTGATGGAGTTTACTCGAGCTATACTTACTCCTCGGATAAAGGTTGGTCGAGACTATGTCCAGAAAGCACAGACCAAAGAACAAGTAAGTTCAGTATTGTTACTACACACTGGTTTAAGTAATAAGCTATGGAGTTAGACATTCTGATTGGCATGTAACAAACTGAATCTTTTATTGAAAAGCTCTCTTTTACATTTCTGGGTACTAATTGAATTTTACCTAGTATAATTTTCAGAAAAATTTTAAAGGTGATTTTTTTATAAAAGTCAATTTGAAACTCACCTTCCATTTCACTAGGTAGATAAGATCTTCAGGAAGGCAAGAGAGGTTCCCAGTTAATGGTGGGGTCCACTCTTCTCATGTTCAGTCAGTGGTGGGGTCCACTATTCTCATGTCCAGAATACCAGAGTTGATTCTTCCACGGGTCATGAATTCCCTCAAGAACAGGAGCATGTTACAGGGCACCAGGGAAAAATTTATTTTTACTGAATGTCTTTACTCATCTCCTGGATTATCTCCAGCTGGGGGAGGGGGCTGGCGTGTGCTCCCCAGCAGTTCTGAGGGTCTTATGGCCACTCCGGATTGGCCTAACTGTGCAGTATTGCTGGTGCTCAACCAGTCGTGAGTGTTTGTCAGGACATTCGATGCTGGGGGTCTCAACCCTTCACGTTCCGTCTATAGCCCCTTTCCAATATATCTTGTTCTAATTTTTTTCTGAGCAGTACATGCTCTTCTGGGCATTGTGAGTACTGCAGGGCATGAACTTCCATGTAGCTACTGGTGCTCTAAGATTGTGTCCATAGTAAGGTTGTGTTTACTTACAGGCAGACTTTGCAGTAGAAGCACTGGCAAAAGCCACATACGAGCGTCTCTTCCGCTGGCTTGTTCACCGAATCAATAAAGCTCTGGACAGGACCAAACGTCAGGGAGCATCTTTCATTGGAATCCTGGATATTGCTGGATTTGAAATTTTTGAGGTATGCTTATCTCCATTCTGTTTTCCTGTTCAATCTTCTACTAAATATTAAGACTCACTATGTACCAGGTGCAGTTTTAGGCAGGTGTAATGTAACAATAAATAAAGTAACACAGTCACTGCCTGATGGCAACCTCTAACTTCTCAAGATTTTTTGGTCAGTGAAGTGAAAGGTCTTCCATAACAGCTGGTGCTGCCGGTGATGGACAGCTGGTGACGGAAGTCATCTCTGCGGCAGTAATGGTTAAGTTCCTTGAAGAGTGAGAAGTTTTGCCTCAGTCAATTTCTCCAGTATGTTAAGAGTAGTAAGCCCAGATGGGAGAAAAAGTGACAATTTTAGGAACTACCATAATCCAGAATGACAAAATACAGCTGACCGAGGAAGAGAGGAATTGGTGACGGTAGTGACGCAGTAAAACTCAGAGCTGAGAGTCACTGAGATCTCATTGACTGTTGTAGGAAGACCAATTCTCCTCAACTGAAGGGTCAGGAATAGCAGGATAATGGGAAATGTGGGAAGATTATGATTTATGTTCTCAAGATAGAATCACAGGATTTGCAGTGTGGATTGTAATTTCACCACTCAGTAGTTTTTTGTTTTCTTTTTTAATGATTTTGGGTCACACCCAGTGATGCGCAGGGGTTACTCCTGCCAAAAGTTCAGGAATTACTCCTGGAAGTGCTCAAGGACCATATGGGATACCAGGGATCGAACGTGGGTCGGCTGCATGCAAGGCAAATGCCCTCCTCGCTTTGCTGTCACACCGGCCCCAGTTACCATCAGAGTTCTACAGTTACATTCCTTCTGTGCTTCTGCAAAAAAGTTGATGAAATTTCAGTATCCTAAAATACTTATCTCTCTGTATAGACAGCCCTTATAGTGAGACATAGATGTTAAAATAAAGGCTTTTCTGAATCAGTTATTTTAACCAGTATTGACTTGTTTTCTTTTAAAATAACACTTCCAGATCATGTTGAGTGAAATTAGCCAGAAGGAGAGAGACAGATATAGAATGACTGCATTTATTTGCATGACAGATAGATAGATGGATGGATGGATGGATGGATGGATGGATGGATGGATGGATGGATGGATGGATGGATGGATGGATGGATGGATGGATGGATGGATGGATGGATGGATGGATGGATGGATGGATGGATGGATGGATGGATGGATGGATGGATGGATGGATGGATGGATGGATGGATGGATGGATGGATGGATGGATGGATGGATGGATGGATGGATGGATGGATGGATGGATGGATGGATGGATGGATGGATTCATAGATACGTAGATAGATACATAGATAGATACATGGTATGATACCAATATCCAAGGTCAGGCAAAGCGTGGATCAGGAGGTCTTGTCAAAGGTGGAAATTACCACAAACATGTGGGAGCAGAGGTTAGGTAAGAACGAGAAGGGAACAGTGTGCCAATAATTGTCGAAAGTCTATTACCACATAGAATTTAGCATTAAATACAGGCAAAAAGATACACATGATAACCTCTAAGTATATGTATTACAATCCACAATATGTGAAAGAAGGAAGAGAGAGAGAGAGAGAGAGAGAGAGAGAGAGAGAGAGAGAGAGAGAGAGAGAGAGAGAGAGAGCAAGCAAGCCCACGGAGGCAGGCTAGGGGAGGGGGAGGGAATCAGCGACATTGGTGGTGGGAAAAGAGCACTGGTGGAGGGATGGGTGCTGGAACACTGTATGGCTGAAACCCAAACATGAACATTTTTGTAATTGTTAAATTTTTTTTAATTTAAAAAAATAACATCTTTAGAATTTTGTTTCTTCTTCTGACAAAATCTGGATTTTTATAGGTTTAAGCAGTTTTACGCATTCAATCACTCTTGTAGGAGTTAGCGTTAATAAATTTTAAAGCTGAAAATAGCATGAGAAATTGAAAATAGCATGGGAAATCATAAAAGGTGACCAGGTACCAAAAAATTCATCACCTTCCTGTATATAAGCTATCAGAAGATACAGTAAAAAACCCCAGGTCCAAGTGTAATAAGAGACAAAATGCTAAGAAATGGCCAAGGTTTAGTTGAAGATACATAGATGTTTTTAATTGAATCCCTGTGAGATACACATTACAAAGTTGGTCATGATTCAGTTTCGGTCATACATTGTTCCAACACCCAACCTTCATCACTGTACATTTCCCACCACCAAGGTCCTCAGCTTCCGTCCTTCCAACCCACCATCCCCATCTTAGCAGGTACTTCTCCCCACCCCGGGTCTCTTCCTCCCTCTCCTATTCCCTCTCCCTCTTCCTCTCCCCCCCTCCGCTTTATGGAATTGTAGTTTGCAATGCAGGTACTGTGAGGTTATCACGTGAAATCCCTTTACCTACTTTCAGCACTCAGTTCTTATCCAGAGTGATCTTTTCCAACTCTTTTGTCATAGTGGTCCTTTTTTATCCTAACTGCTCTCTCTGCCCCACTTGTGATGTTTCCAACCATGGGCAGGTCTTTCTGGTCCTCGTGAAAATCATTTTTTAATGGTACTATGAAAAACAAATGATGAACCAATGGAAAATTATGTTTTTAAATTCAGCATCATTAAAAATGTAAATTGTCCCTTAATTTATCTATTAATTTAGCATATACTGTTTTGGGTTTCCCAAGTGGTACTAAAAGGGGCCCATTTTTAGGACTTTTAAGGGAGGGGAATAGAAAACCTTCTGAAACTTGGAAAAATTAGTAACAAAAATGTAGTTAAATCCTGAGAAAATTCAAAAGAGGGTTAAAAGATGTAAAACTAGAACTTTTTAAGAATGGTTTTAGCATAGCAAATAGTAAGACATATGTATAAATGTTAAAAATATATAAGATTGAGTGATCTTTGTTAGGGGAAACAAGTGGGGAAAGCCTAGTCATAAGGAGATTGATGTCACCATTAGAAAATAGTTGAATTAATTATTATATATCCACATAGTTGAGCATTTCAACATTTCCTTTTTATGATGAATGAGGTGATTTTTATATACTGATATGAAAAGTATCATATTAATGTATTGCAAGATACATTAAAGTAAAAATCAAAAACATTCAAGATAGGGACCGGGAAGATGGTACAATGGGTAGCACTTCTGCCTTATGCGCAGCCAACTGGGTCTGATCCCGGCATCCCTCCACCAGTGTTCCCAGATTCCCTCCGCATCTCCCATCCCACTCCCGCCTGTCAGCTTGACAGACACATTATAGAGTTTCAGTGATTGCCACTTAGGTCTCATGTCTTATGTCAGTCTGCTGACTGTTTTTGGGTATATGGCTGTACCCTTCCCTCAGACTGGTGTAACCGAAGCCCTGATGCCTGTTGACTCATTACTTTCTTTCCTTCTCTGTCTCCTGTCTAAACAATGAGCTCAAGGATGATCTAAGCATCCACTTTTTTTTCGACAGTGCATTTTTAAATTTTGGCTATTTCTCAGTGGTAGTTTAAATCACTTCACTTGATCACTTCCGTAGATCATCGATTACTCGAGCGGGCACCAGTAACATCTCCATATGTCCTGTCACATGCGAGATAGCCCAAGGGCATCTGCCCGCTCCAGGAACATAAAGAGCCTTAAACCATTCCATCAGGTCATGGGAATGAGGTCCATAATTGTTACTGGTATTTGGCATGTCAAATACAGAAGACAAGTAGAAAAAAAATTTTTGGAAAATCCCATTATACACAGGTAACCCATATTATTATTATTTTTTTTGGAAAGTCTTGAATTTAACATTTATTGCACTTTTCATGAGTTACAGTCTTGTTTGTTGTAAAAAGAAGGCTAACAAAACCATATTCCTATGAGAAATAATATAGTTAATATTTTGAACAACATAACGTGTCTGTGAAGGTCTCTAAATATTTGACAAAATTTTATTTTATTTTATTTTTTTTTTTAACATTTTATTATACCACCGTGAGATATACAATTACAATGCTGTTCACGCTTGGGGGTTTCGATCACACAGTGTTCCAGCACCCGCCCCCTCCACCAGTGCCCTCCAGCCACCACCCATGTCCCCCATTTCCCTCCCCCTCCCACATCCTGCCTAAATGGCAGGTTCTTTATCTCCTCTCCTCTCCCTCTCTCTCTCTCCTCCTTCTCCCACACATTGTGGGTTGCACTACGTACACTTAGAAGCCATCATTTGCATTTTTTTTTGTCTGTATTTAATACTCAGTTCTAGGTTAGCATCAGAACTTTAGACATTTATTCACACATGTTCCCTTCTCTATCTAAACTAACCTCTGACTCCCACACGCTTGTGGTAATTTCCACTTTCGGTAAGATCACCTAGTATATTTATGTCATGCAAATAAATGCAGTCATTCTATGTCTCTCTCTTTCCTTCTGAATAATTTCACTCAACATGATTCTTTCCATATCCATCCATTTATAGCAAAATTTTATAACTTCATTTTTTCTGACAGCTGCATAGTATTCCATTGTGTAGATGTACCACAGTTTCTTTATCCAGTCATCAGTTCTCGGGCATACTGGTTGTTTCCAGGTTCTGGCTATTGTGAATAGTGCTGCTATGAAAATAAAAGTGCGGATTGTGTTTCCGCTGTGTGTTTTTGGCTTTCCAGGGTATATTCCCAAGAGCGGTATGGCTGGGTCAAAGGGGAGCTCAATTTCTAGTCTTTGGAGGAATGTCCATATTGTTTTCCAGAAAGGTTGTACAAGTCGACATTCCCACCAACAGTGTATGAGAGTCCCCTTTTCCCCACATCCACGCCAGCACTTGTTGCTTTTACCCTTTTGGATATGGGCCATTCTCTGTGGTGTGAGGTGATATCTCATTGTTGTTTTGATTTGCATCTCTCTGATGATTAGTGATGATGAGCATTTTCTCATATGCCTTTTGGCCATTCGGATTTCTTCCTTGTCAAAGTTTCTGTTCATCTCCCTCTCCCCATTTTCTAATGGGGTTGGCTGTTTTTTTCTTATGTATTTGTACCAGTGCCTGATATATCCTGGATATTAACCCCTTATCAGATGGGTATTGGGTGAATATTCTTTCCCATTCTGTCGACTGTCTTTCTATCTTGGTCACTGTTTCTTTCGAGGTGCAGAAGCTCTTCAGTTTCATGTAGTCCCATATGTTTATATTTTCTTCTAGTTGCTTTGTTAATGGTGTTTCACCTTTGAAGATGTCTTTAGCGTCGATGTCGTGGAGGGTTTTTCCTATATTTTCTTCAACGTACTTTATGGATTCAGGTCTGACATTGAGATCTTTAATCCATTTTGATCTGATTTTTGTGCATGGTGTTAGACACAGGTCCAAATTCATTTTTTTACATGTAGCTGTCCAGTTTTCCCAGCACCACTTGTTGAAGAGGCTTTCCCTTACTCCAGTTTGGACTCTTTGCACCTTTATCAAAGATTAACTGATCATGTCTTTGAGGGTGGGTGTCAGGATACTCAACTCTATTCCATAGGTCCACCGGTCTGTTTTTATTCCAGTACCACGCTGTTTTAATTACTGCTGCTTTGTAGTACAGTTTGAGGTTGGGAAAGGTGATGCCTCCCATCTTCTTCTTCCCAAGGATTGCTTTAGCTATCCGTGGGGGTTTGTTATTCCATACGAATTTCAGAAGTGTTTGGTCAATTTCTTTAAAGAACGTCATGGGAATCCTTATAGGAACCACATTGAATCTGTACAAAGCTCTAGGGAGTATTACCATCTTGACAATGTTAATTCTCCCCATCCAGGAGCAGGGAATGTGTTTCCATTTCCTCGTGTCCTCTTTTATTTCTTGAAGCAGTGTCTTGTAGTTCTCTTTGTATAGGTCCTTTACACACTTGGTTAAGCTGATTCCTAGGTATTTGATTTTCTGTGTCAAAATTGTGAATGGAATCGATTTCTTAATATCCCTTTCTTCTCTTTTGTTATTTGTGTATAGGAAAGCCACCGACTTTTGGGTATTGATTTTGTACCCTGCCACTCTACTATACATATCTATTGTTTCTAATAGTTTTTGGGTCGAGAGTTTAGGGTTCTCTAGGTATAATATCATGTTATCTGCAAATAATGATAGCTTGATTTCTTCCTTGCCTATCTGGGTGCCCTTAATGTCCTTTTTCTTCTCTGATTGCTATGGCGGGTACCTCCAATACTATATTGAATAAAAGAGGTGAGAGAGGGCACAGGTAGCCCATATTAAATATAGTATTAAGATCTCATCCTGAGGTACAACAGATTCCTTTGCATAAGCATGAATAAAGCGCCCAGGTAGACAGTCACTTACGTGTCACATATGTGTCACTTAACGTTCAGTGGGGTTCGCTGAAATACAGTATTTAGAAGGCAGTCACTGTCCGCCTTCTTAGTCTGACCTCATTTAGAAATAGTGTAACATCCCATGAGGTGGAAAATTTGGTGTTTTTTTCCGATTATAAATTTATTGCTTGGTTGATTAAACCTGCCCTAATTAAAGGTCGCATTTCATAATGAAAAGTTATTTATGGATAGGTGCCACTCCATATAGACACAACGGAGAACAAAAAAAGGTTGAATATTTCTAGTCTATGATTATTAATCATCTGTTTTCCTTTTATCTAGTCAACAGCACAATAAATTGGGGGAGTTTATACAGATCATGAAAGTAGCTGTAATATGAAAAGATTTTAAGTTAAGAGCAGTGCATTGTCATTTCTTATCTTAGCAAAGGTTAGACATTTGGTAAGAAAATACATGAATGGCCGGAGCTGTAGCACAGAGGGAGGGGGAGGGCATTTGCCTTGCACACGGCTGAACCAGGTTCGAGTCTCAACATTCCATATGGTCCCTGGAGCACCGCCAGCAGTGATTCCTGAGCAAAGAGCCAGGAGTAACCCCCTGAGTGTCACTGGGTGTGACCCAAAAAAGCAATAAACAAATAAGTAAATAAATAAATAAAAAGCCTAGAAGCCCCATCCTTCAATAAGCCACCCCTTACAATAAGCAGTACTTTCTAAATAATCATTGAGTGCATAGGTCAAGGCTGGCCGCAGTCACCAGCAGTCCTACGAAATAAAGATCATTCTTTATCTTAACCCCTCCTAGGACCTAGAGCTTACGCAAGACTAGAGGGACAACAGCAGATCATTCTTAGCCCCTCAAAGCATTAAGAGACCTGGTTGCTCTCCCAAGGCTTTGTTTTTTCTTCTTTTCTCACTTTCTGTCTCTTTTATTACTCATTCACCATAAGAATTGTTTCAAAAGAAACTTAAGCTAAAATAAAAGAGGCATGCTACTGAATGGGGAAAATATTTGCACAACATATATCAGATAATGGGCTAACATCCAGAATATAAAACACTCTCAAAGATCAACAACAAAAAGACACTTCCCTGAAAAGGACATATAAATTGTCAGTAAGTGTATAAGAAGCTGTTTGTCATCACCTTTTATCAGGGAAAATTTATTTATTTTTTATTTTACTATACCACCATTATACAGCGGTGATAATACAATTACAAAGAAACATAGTTACAAAGCCGTTCATGATTGAATATCAGTTGTACAGTGTTCTAGCACCCATCCCTCCACCGGTGCACATTTCCCGACACCAATGTCGGGGAATGATTTAAAAAAATGATATGAAAAAATAAAATGACAAAATAAAATAATGATATGTCTCACAACAGTGAAAATGGCATATATACACTGGAAACAGCCAGTGTTGGCAGGGATGTTGTGAAAAATGAATTCTCCATTCGCATTCAGTGGAAATGACATATGGTTCAGCCTCTATAGAAACAGTATGGATATTCCTCAAAAAAGTATGTAGCTTTTATATGACTCAGTAGTTTTACTTCTTGACATCTATCCCCAAGATGCAAAACATTAATTTGAAAAGCTAATTACGCATATGTTCACTGTAGTGATAAGTGAGCCAGGATAGGGAAACAACCCAACTGTCCAGTGACATATAAATAGATGAAGAAGGGAGACGTTAGTTTTATCCGTTGGTATACAAACACACAGTAAATACTATGGAATACTTTATAGCTGTAAGAAAAGAGGAAATCTTGCAGCTTGCTGCGGCCTGAATAGAAGTAGATGTTACTGAACTGAGGTGGAGGGGAGAAGGACAAATATCGAATAATCTCACCTGTACTTTATAAAGTCACTCAAAAACAAGGAAGTAGTATGACCAACCCAGGGCCTTGGATTGCAGAACTGGGGGAGTGGTCTGGGAAGGGCAGGAAGAGGCCCAGTGGAAGTGATAGAAGGACCATGGTGAAAGGGCACTTGGGTAGTGCTGAGGTATACTAAATGTTTAGATCAAACCATTAATATTAGCACTATTATGACTATGTTATCCACACTATAATGAAATTTTAAAAGGAATTGTTTTATCTGTGAATCACTGAGCATATTGTTTATTCTCTCATTTAGCATCTCAGTAATGTAAGGTAGCCTATATATGATATAGTGAGGTAGCTTGGAGACCCCCTCAATAATGGAGTTCTATCTGATTAATAATTTTATTGAATTTTGATAATTAATAATTATTCTTTCCCTTCCCCCTTTTAAAAATTCTCCGATGTTTGTAGCTGAACTCGTTTGAGCAACTTTGCATCAACTACACCAACGGAAGCTGCAGCAGCTGTTCAACCACACCATGTTTATCTTGGAGCAGGAGGAGTACCAGCGTGAAGGCATTGAGTGGAACTTTATTGACTTTGGCCTGGACCTGCAGCCATGCATCGACCTGATAGAGAGACCCGTAAGACCCTTTGCCTGACACTTTGCTTCAGTTAATATTCCAGTGGTGCTTTGAATTTGTTCTTGCTATAAGCTGAGTCTAAAATTATCCTATTTAGGCAGCATGAAGATCATTTTCTAATAGTTTGAGATCGTTTTAAAATTAAATAGCATGCCAGGAGGACCCTTCTTTAGCTCTTTTCTCATGGCCTTATTCCTGTCTTGGCAAATGTAAAAGTATCGGCCAATGTGCCTTGGTCCCTCATCCAGTACAGGCTCTACTGTGGGCGTGATAGTTGCATTCGCCTCCAGCCTGTCAAAGAGTGTGGGGTTTCGTCCAACTTTCTAGGCAATAAATTGATATTCAGTTGAGTTAATAAAATTCACCCTGTGAATCCATTTTTGTATTGGCATATGTTCTTTAACTTATTAGTGTTTTGAGTTTTTTTAATGGCAATCTTACAAAGCATCAGATCACTTTCTTTGTGTTTTGTAGAAAAACATAGAACTATATGTCACTCATTCACTTGTGAAATGTTACAAAATCATGATTTTATATTGATGAATTGGCTGAGTATGTCTTTGGCAGTTAGCTGTTATACAAGATAAACAAGAAAAATATGCTTTGCTTTTTATTTTTGCTGCCAAAAATGTAGGAAAACTAGAGCATGATTAAACATTGATATTGCTGATATTAGTAATTCACACAAATTTACAAGAGTATGCCACCAGCACGGCAGAGCCTGGCAAGCTACCCGTGTCGTATTTGATATGCCAAATACCAGTAACAATTATAGACCTCATTCCCATGACCTGATGGAATGGTTTGAGGCTCTTTATGTTCCTGGAGCAAGCAGATGCCCTTGGGCTCTACTAGCATGAGACAGGAAATATGGAGATGTTACTGGTACCCACTTGAGCAAATCGATGATGAACGGGAAGACAGTTATAGTGATTGCTGATATTAGTAATTCACACAAATTTATAACATGATGTAAAAGAAGAGGGAGAGAGATGCAGAGACAGAGAGAAAGAGGAAAAGAGGGTAGCTGCTATTGAGGCAGGCTGGAGATGGGCGGGAGGGGGTGTGGGTACATTGGTGGTGGGAATGGAGCACTGGTGGAGGGATGGGTGCTGGAATACCAAGAACCAATGAACACCTTTGTAATTGTATGTCACGATGGTATAATAAAATTTTTTAATAATAAAAAATATTTATAACATGAGATAGTTATATATATATATATATTTTTTGGGGGTCACACCCGGCAGCTTAGGGTTACTCTTGGCTCTGCACTCAGGAATTACTCCTGGCAGTGCTCGGGGGACCATATGGGATGCTGGGATTGAACTCGGTCTGCTGCATGCAAGGCAAACACCCTACCGCTGGACTATCGCCCGGCCCCATTAGTTATATTTTAAACAAAAGTTTCTTCTGTTGCATACTCTAAGATAGAAAAATAGTCATTTTTCTTGTTCTTCACTCTGGTACCGCTTGTACTCAGAGAGCTGATTTTAAAGATGCCAGATACTAGCATGTCCATAGCTAGAGGAATGGGGTTAAATCGGGAAGAGGAAAACCTAGAGGCCATTCTTTCTAGACATAATAGGGTCCCTACATACTCAAACTTTCAGCTTAAAGGGATAGTAACAGATAATTTTCATTTGGCTCGAGCACTTTACCTTCTCTTGTTTAGAACTAAACTCTCAACTTTCCTTAGTTGGAAAGAATTTGCTTCTATGTCCTTTGCATCATATTCTAGAAGTGATGCTCAAAGCATACCAGTAATAACTTTCTGAGCCGGAGCAATAGTCCAGCAGGTAAAGCGTTTGCCTTGTATGTGACTGACCTAGTTTGATCCCCGGCATCCCAAATGGTCCCCCAGCAACTCCAGGTGTAATTCCTGAGTGTAGAGCTGGGAGTTACCCCTGAGCATCACCAGGTGTAACCCAAAAAACCAAATAAATAAATAAATAAATGACTTTCGGAGACTTCTCATGTTTACACAAACATGTGAATAGATTTTCTTTCTGTTTTATTGCCCCAAAATGTTGTTTGAAACGTAAAAGAATGGAATATTTCATATTAGCACCGGTGATGATTACACTTTGTCTTTTAAGATACTCATTTGTCTGTATCCATATGGCACAGGAAGACAGGTGTTTTAAGCATGTGTTGACTGTACTTGGGTGGTCGATTGTAGTTAGGTGGTCAAGTGTTCCTGAGTTTTGCTGGGTCTAGAATTTGTTAGTCCTGTATCTCTAGGAATGGTGACCAGTTAAAACTGGTGAACAAACCCTACTGTTTGAACCTCTAGGGAGGAAACCCCCACCAAATAAAAAAAAAACCTACTCTGGTGGGACCTACTTGTCCTGTGTCATGCTAATTGACTTTATATCTCTTTGTATCTGGGCCTTTTTTCAGTGAACTGATTGAGTGAAATAGAATAGCTCTCATGTGTTTGAAATACATACGTATATATGTATATATATAAAGAGATTAATGGATCATTCACATTCTGGTGCTCTGCATAATGATAGCTTTAGGTACTTCACCAAGTGTGAAGTGATGCATTTCATCACGTAAACAGAAATTTAAATTGATTGGGATATAAAATGGCCGAAGTCTCCCAGCATCTTTTATTTGCTGCTTTTGGTGAGCAGCTACTGGGATTAGTTAATTTACAGTTTACATACTAATAAGCTTATGAGTTTGAGCATTCATCCACGTTTTTTACCAGTGTTTACATAACAGTTCAATTTTTATTTGAATTATAATTATGGTTTGGGCATTACCTTCCTTCCTAGCAATTTGGTTTTCATAGATCTCCACAGAAGTCTTCATTGTTTTGGAACACAGACTTTCAAATCGGTAGAAAACATCCTGATATTTAAAGTATGTATGAAACATGTTTGTTGTTGCTTTTCACCGCTAGGCTAACCCCCTGGTGTACTGGCCCTTTTGGATGAAGAGTGCTGGTTCCCTAAAGCCACAGATAAAACCTTTGTGGAGAAACTGGTTCAAGAGCAAGGCTCCCATTCCAAGTTTCAGAAGCCTCGGCAGCTGAAAGATAAAGCTGATTTTTGCATCATACATTACGCAGGAAAGGTAAGTGTTCTGTAACTCAGGTCAGAGTGCTGTGTTTAAAGCTTGGTGAGGGCTGGGGATGGAGAGTACAGTGGGCAGGGTGCTTGTCTTGTCCGACCCAGACTGGATCCCCAACGTCCGATATGATCCCCGAGCCTGCCGGGAGTGACCCATGAGCACAAGGCCAGGAATAAATATTAGCACAGCCGGGTGTGGCCCCAAAAGAACCAAACACCTTTGCTGAAGGTGGACTCAAAGGCGCTGCTCAGCATTTGTGAGCACTTAAGATATACAACAAGTTAGTTGCTGTGGCGGCAGCCCATTCATTGGGCTGTTCTGTGAGCATCTTCGGCTGGACGATGTGCTTTCTGTCTTGCCACACCTCACTTTGGTGTGGGCTAGGTGGACTATAAGGCCGATGAGTGGCTGATGAAGAACATGGACCCCCCTGAATGACAACGTGGCCACCCTCCTGCACCAGTCGTCAGACAGATTTGTGGCAGAGCTGTGGAAGGATGGTAAGAGCTGACTGTAGCGTGGCCGCATTAGATCCCCTCACAGCAGACGTTTATGTGATTCTTTCACTTATGTATGTAGAGGCATGTTTTACTGTAAATGCTTTCCCTAGAGCAGGGCTGCCATTAACAGTGGGGTTTACCTTTCCTTTTTTTTTCTAAATCTGGGTAAGAAGACATCTGCCAGAAACACCAGGTGATTTGGGGGTTACGGAAACATTGTAGGCTAAGGATATTGTGGTTCCGGTTAAGTTATAAAAGGGTATTGAGGATGCAGGACCTGAGAAACCCTGTGTTATGGGCGTTCTTATCCTGTGTACAGCATATTGAGCTAGTGGCATGGATAAACGATGGATGCGCTGCAGAGAGATATGCTGTTTGCATCTTTGTTCTTTTGTTGACATTCGTAATTTATGTTAAGATGAAGATTTTGGTGCTTATAGACTAGAAGTTTTTTTATGACTTTACTCCATAATGGGGACCAGTATCTTCCATTTCAGTTTGTTTGTAGCTGGCACCTCTTTGCTTAGCCTCAGGCCTTACGTGACCTTAGCCCTGGATGTGGCTCTTCGTAGGTCTCTGTTTTTCTTTAATGGATTCTGGGGGAGAGGGCGAGGGATTGCACTCACAGTAATGTTCAGGGGCTTCTCCTGGCTGTGCACTCAGGAGAGAGTTTGCCCGGACAGGGCGTCTGACCAGATGCTGAGCAAGTGCCTTAATCCCTGTCTCTCTCCAGCCCCTTTTGAGTTGTTGCTTGTTTTGGCTTTTATGCTGCATCTGGCAGTACCCAGGAGTTACTCCTGCCTCTACTAACTAGGATCACTCCTGACAAGGCTCGTGGCATCATAGTGGGTATCAGGGTTGAACCCTAGTCAGGGGGTGCAGGGCAAGTACCCTACCTGCTATACTGTGTGCCTACAGGAAGGGAGGAAGGCGATTAGGGAACTTGAAACAAAAAGAAAGATACAAAAAGAAGAATCAACATAGAAAGTGAGTGGGGAAGGTATCTATGTCAGACACTCCAGCATGATCAGGTCAGCTCAAGGGAGTGTGTAGGGAGTGTCCCTGGTGGACGCACTGCACATGGGGTCTTACAGGGACACTATGTGTGGGAGATTGAAAGAGGGGTCTGGGGGGAAGATGAGGATTCCGGGCAGGAAGCTTGTAGTCTTTGTGCCTTTCTGTGAAAGTCGTCACTGCTAGGCATCAGTGGAGCGATGCTGGGTGAAGACTGAAAAGCAGGGTGGTAATTTCATGTGGCGTTTGTGCTGTCAGATGGGTGAGAGGTTCTTGCTAGGAAGTGTTAGAGGGGATACAAGAAAGAAGCTGGTTGTCATAGTGTAACTGCCGGAAAGACTGTGCTTGGGTGAGGTTAGACATGCATGTAGGAAATACCAAGAACAGGAGAGAAAATAATGCCCCGAGTCTTAGTTCAGATACGGTTTTTGGTCATGGTGTAGATTAGCGACCTTCAGTCCCCCTCCTGCCACTCTCCTATGCCCTAAGCTTAGAATGGGAGGTGAGAAATGTAGACAGACAGGTGAGTGCTGAAGATACCCGGGAAATGACATGCGAAAGATACAGAATGAGCTTTTAGCGAGGTTTTAAAGTTGTATTCCATTTGGATGTTAGGGTAGTATGTGGGCTGGCGAAAGGGTCTAAGGTAAAATGTCATGAAGGAGGACGTAGTTTTCTTTGCATCTAATGGAAAGTACTTTTTTTCCATAATGCCACTGACATTAGCTGAGCACTTGATAGTACCAGGGAGTTTTCAGTACTACTTACGTCTGTTCATGCCTTAAACACTCTCATACAAGAATGAGTATTAAGATGGAAATGGAAAGAAAAGGGGTAATTGTTGAGAAAATGGACTGGATGATCATGGGATAGAAGTGGGAAATCAAAACTTAGAATTCCTATTCTGTTTGGACTCCAAGATAGTACCGGAGCAGAGAGTAGAGAGAGCAGGAATTTTAATATGGGAACATTAATCTGAGACTAGATCCTGGAGAACTCTTACTACCAGGATCAAGCAGAACTGACTAAATTTAAAAAAGCAGCTGTGTGAGTCAGGATAGTATTCATAGTCTGGAGTTAGAAGCGTAAGCAGGTACAGCTCTGGATCTGTTGGGTGAAGACAAGTGTGAAGTGTGAGAGGATGGAAACTGGACACAGAGGGTGCCCAACAGCAAGGAAACATGATTATTGGGTGTTTTACCATGGACGTCTTAATTTGGAATGAGAACAGGAATAATTTTCATATAAAGATTAATTAAATTCTGGAAATAATACTTGTCCTGGCTCTGTGAACTACTTTTGACTCTTATTTCACTAGCAACCAAAACATATTATAGGAAACATTCATTTAGTATATGACCCAACCATAATAACCACGTGTCTGGCTGTGGGTAAATTTGGGAACGATTTGAGATATGTAACCTAGCCTGTAAGAATTTATTATCCCATTGAAAACTTAGGATATACACAGATGTCATCTTGGGCCTGAGCTGGCCTGTCTTAGCTCCTGACTTTCCACAGCTCCCTGCTCCCATTCTTCTACTTCAGCACCACGTCGCCCTCTGGGTTACTTGAGAGCCTTTGGCAGCCCTAGTCAGAGTGTGAGGAATGAAGGTAGAGGGGGCCACAGTGGTGGCTGCGCATTCTGTGTTACAGATCATGTGTCTTCTCGAATGGGAATCTACAGATTCCTTTCCTGTATTGTGGGGCTTTTCATTTAATAGAAATAGATCAGTTATTTATTTGATTATGACCTGTGAATTTTCTCCAAGGCTGATCTATTCCTGATTATATATATTTTCCACATCCCAGACCTCTCCCTGCCCTGTGTGCACAGTGTTTTTGTAGCCTTCCTTTTGTGAAGATGGACATTTGAAAGTATGTTAGGCCACTTTAGTCAGAATAGGCCGGAAATCTCATCTGCCCTAAGTGTGATTTGATTGTGCTGGCATCTGTTCTGAAATAATGCTGTATGCTCACTCTAATAATTCTGTATGCTCACTCTCCTAATAATGCGGCCAGCAGGAAGTCCTCTCATCCTGCAGTGTAGTGGACAGTTACTCAGTTCCATCTGAATGGTATCCACTCTTCCACTCCTCAGGGTGTGAAGGACAGACGGATAGCAATACCACATGTCTTGTGCATGAAGGGAGTGGCATGTATATTAGTTTGAAGAGGATTTTAAGATGACTTATAACTGCTCACTCTGTATGTAGAGATCTTTTGGGGTAAAGAGGAAACTTTTTTCTTGGAAAAGAAAATAGCCCTGGAAAAAACAGGTAACTATTTTTCTTTTTATAGCCATGGGGACACAGGAGAAAAATGACAATTGACTATGAATACTTGAAGAATATAGATTGCCTGTGAAGGTGCCAAGGTTTATATATGAGACCTGTTTTGTTAGAGTTTGTGTTACGATTTTCAGTTTTATCAAAGCCAGATCCAGAGAAATAAGATTTGGGGGTGGCAGCCCTGCTCTAGAGATTCATAGGACTCTGCTTTTTTGCTAAAAGATATTTTGGAAACTGCCAGTTACATAGGACTTCTTGTCACTTCTTAGAGCTCATCATGGCGGGGTGGGGGGGTGGGGGGGATGAAGTTTGCCACTTTGTGTAAATATGCCTCCTGAGACATTGTGGATTAACTGTATAATCAAATAACTATTTATGGGTTGAAGTTATATTAACTTTGTTGCAACAGAACTTTAATCTTGTTTTCCTTTAAGGTACTTATATGTTAGTAATTTATACTTGATTAAACGTAATTTTCTAAATTTGTATTGGTAGTGAAATTAGACAGTATTGTGAATTTCTGACAGTAAATGCTACTAAAATTTACATTTACCAGAGTACTTTTACTTACTGTAGTCTTGTCCTAAATTGCTGCTTGCAATATATTTATAAAAGATGCAAATAGTATATCTTATTACTCTTAAATTTCGGCCTGCTGTTAATAGGGGTTTCGTCATATACCTTTGATATGATACAGTGCTCACACCTGGAGTCTTTGTTCAATTTAAATTTATCTTATAATGAACTTTTTGAAATGTGCATATTCTCTAAGGAATAATGTTTGCATGGAATCTGCCCTGGACCAGCTACCAGCTGCATTAGCCCAAAATCAAGTTACTTTTGATGTTAAATGTTTTTCACACTAACTGAAGTGTTTGTGTATTTGCTCTTCTGTCCTGTTTTTACTGTTTCTCTGCTTTAGAGATTCAGAATATTCAGAGAGCTTCTTTCTATGACAGTGTTTCTGGTCTTCATGAGCCTCCAGGTGAATGTATAAGGCCTGTAGATCTTCCAAATCAGAAGGGTTTTAAGCCCACAGGAAGAACTCATGGGGGGGCTGGCGGGGGTGCTTTGGGAGGGGGTAGACTGGGGCTGAGGCTGATTTTGGGTTTCTATTTTTGTTTTGCTCATATACCTGCATGGACCTTTCATTTCATGCTCAGTTTTACCATACTTGAAGGCATTTTTGAGTGCATAAACAACTCGATTGCTACTGCCTACACATTGCTTCTTATTCTGTGCATAGCACTCACAGCACTGCATATTAAAAGGCACGTCACTGCCTTTTCCTGCAGTGCCATCTTGATACACAGCCCTCAAAGGCATAGTCAGGAATTGATCGCTGCATTTTCAGCTTAATCTTTCAATTTTCTACTCGAAGGAAGTTGAAACTTTTTCCCCACTTTTAAAGTAGATAACATTTTGGGAACAGATGATTATATATTTTACACATTTATATATTTATACCTTTTACAATTTATGTGTATATCTGGGTATTTGACTTTTCTCTAGAAACAGAGATATGGATACCGTCCCAAAACTTTTTTGAAATAGGAGAAAATAGAATGCCACTAGAATTTCTACATTGAACTTAAATTGATCTCCAGACATTTGGGGAATGTGGTCTTAATCATTAAACCTGTTTTTAATATACAACTCAGACATGTTTAGTGGTCCCCTGAAATGCAATTAAAATGCAATTTAAAAAAAAATAATTGAAGGCTCCCTGAGCCTTCAATTATTTAGTGAATAATGTCAAGTCATTGGAATTCAAAGATAAGTTGAATTCATCCTATAAAATTTCCTCGTGATTTTGAAACACTATAATGCTGAGACGCTAAGTCCATCTCAAACGTTTTTAAAGGTGTTTTAAAGGAGCATGCCCATTTAAATACAAGCTAGTATGTTTGTCATCCATTCTAATTCAGAGCCGATCGGAAACACTGAGAGTGGAGCTGGGCAGGGAATAGTTGATGCCAGTCATTCCATGAGCTCAAGTGAGTACAGAAAAACTCCTAAGCAACAAATCTTCATATTCCTCCACCTATGGCCTTGAGGAATGCTAACAAAGCTGTGGAATTGGAAAATAAATGAGAGAACTAAGAGATAGTTTTAAGCTTGCAGTCTGCCTGGATCTTTGCTTTATTGTTTTTTGATCTTTCAGACTTTTCCCCCCAAAGCAGAATGCCTTAAGTTAATGTTCTATAAATCTTGGGTCTAATCTCTAAAAAACTCTTGGCTGATTTCTTGAGAGCAGGAACAGTGGCTGTTTTTGTTCACTGTCAAGACGCAAAGCACACCATGAGTGGTTGATTGAGGAAATTGATGGGCGCAGCAACTCCGTCCAACATTCCCATTGAACTCTTCTAACCTCTCCTTCTTCCACAATACAGATGCTTTTTCCTTTGGGGGGAAAAAGCAGGTGTTTTTTTGTACCAATAGGATTGAGCCCAGGGCCACTCGTAGATGATGCATCGCTAATTCTCTCAGAGAATAAACTCATTAAGCTTATCATATTCTTGGGAACAGAGAGATAGTATAGCAGGTGGGGCACTAGCCTTGCACACAGCCAATTGGGTAGTGAGCCCTGAGTGCAGAGCCGAGGGTAAACCCTGAGCAGAGTTGGATGTACGCCCCGCCACTAGATTGAAAGCTTACCTTGACCCCAAAAAATGATCCTTGTTTTTTCCTATTGGGAGCTGAATTGATTTACCCAGATGAACCAGGTCACAGAGAGCTTTCCAACACTGTGGCTTAATATGATCTTTGAAGATGTGTAGAGCATCACTATAGCATAATGGTTTTGTTGTTGTCTTTTAATCAGTGTTGAAGGATTCAGCACCCTAGGAAGGGTAATAGATTTAAATGGAAATGTAGGGCATTAATAATTTGTGATTTCTCAGAAGACAATGAGGAAATTTCAGAGACCCAGATTGTGGGTGTTGCAGGGTAGTGAGCATCTCTAAATGAGATAGCGTGGTCGGGGTGGACTTGTGCCTTTAAACATAATCAAGTTATTAGGAAAACAGTATTGTGAAATACATTTAGACTGTTTGAGGGTATGTGTGTGTGTGTGTGTGTGTGTGTGTGTGTGTATTAGGGTAACCAAGTAAAGAGAAGTGAACAGTCCAGAACAAGACAGAATAACGAGGCCATACATATCTAAGGACTGTTTTCTTCCAGATATATTTTAAAAGTTTAATTATTAGGTAAATTGGTATTAGAGATACAAGATAAGAAAGATTGTCACCTCAAAGTTACAGAGTTAGTGTTGAAGATAAAGGGCATTCTATTGCTCTAGTCCTAACTCGGAAGGGCCATTATGCATAATCTGCCCTGATTCTAGTTTAGCCCTGCAGATTCCTTTACAAAATAATAGCATTCAGACCCTCTGAATCTCTGTAATTGCTAGAATTGGAAACTTTATCATCAGAAGCTTGATTAATCCAAGCACCTGCGTTTTTTAACGTTGTTCGCCAGATACCCTTGGAGGAAGGAGAGATAGGTCAGAACTCCAGTCAGTCTTAGCTGCGGTAGAACCAATTTTAGACCCAAGTATGGAAGGGACAGAACATTTGAAGTACTTGAGTCTCCAGGCCTCCATTGAACATCTTCACTAAACAAAAGAAAGACTCATGGTTGCTTGGGGCTATGTACTGCAACCTGAATATAAACTTAAACAGTGTTAGCTAAGGTAGTCAGCCTCAGTCACATATACACCTACCCTCTCTTAGGAATAAACCACAATGGCATCAGGCTACAGAAATTCACCTACTGCTAGGACTTTGCAGACAGACCTGTGGCTATGTGAATTACAGTCCAAACAACAAAGGGGCCAGGATTTTGGAGAAACATGTCTTCCAAGGATCCAGTTAATTCTTTCAGGGGAAAGAAGGACACACATGGCCACCACGACTAACAAGACATAAAGTCCCATTGATTTAAGCAGTCATCACGTGACAGGAGTGTGTTCCTGTCCCCTCTCCACCCAACTTTCATGTAAGCCGCAACCAAGACTGTGGAGGCAAACTATTCTCCAGTATGTCAGGAAGCCCTTTCACAGAGGAAGGGACAGAACCCAGACCTTTTGTAGCAGTGTGTTGCAGCCTCCAGGGATCACAACAGGCATAATATGACAAGGTGAGTGCACACCTAACCATTCCAGGGAATCCAGGAACGCCTTCCCTTCATTGTCAGCCAACCAACAGCAGTAGATACCTGCCGCTGGGCCCCACACTTGTTGAGCTCAAACAGAAGAAAGGGCTGGCCAGAAGAGAATAAGCTACGGAGTCCATTATACTCGGCTTGTTCCTCCTCACTCAGAGCAGTCACTAAACTAAACCTCTAATAAACGGACCCTTCCTCCTACTCACCAGGGTCCAATAAACAGATTGCTGAATCTAGAGCAGAGAACTTTTACTGGAAAAACAAAGCAAATGCCAGAAAAAGAGAAGGCCTTTGACTGAGAACGAGAACCCCTGTGAAATCAGTGTTAATGATACAGAAACGGTGAGCTTAAAAATTACGGGAAAAGTCATCAGGACTGAAAGCCGGAGATGTAGTACAGGAATGTAAGACACATTACATTCCTGGCACTGCATAGTCATATGAGCACAAGACTGTGGCTCCTACAATCACAAAAAATTTTCCAGACATACCAATGAAATAAGAAAAGAAGTGCACAGGAGTTCTTCACCAAAAACAGAACAAAAGCCCTGAAGCTGTGAACAGTTTTCGGAGAGTCTGAATAAGGAAAACAAAGAAATTGAAACTTCCATGGGAAGTGTAACAGAGAACTAGTACAGCATGTAGGCACCTGCTGTACACCCAGCTCCCCAGGCGTGATCTCTGGCGCCACATACGGTCCCTGAGCCCCACCAGGAGTGATTCCTTACAGAGCAAGGAGTAAGAGCTGAGCAGTGCCAGTTGGCACCAAGAAGAAGAGAATGTCCAGCAATAATTATTAGAGTAAGATTTCAGAAAATCTTAGTGTTAAGACCCCATTAAACGTAGGATAATGGTATACGAGAGAAGGAAGAGAGTAATGAGACGACAGAGCCCATTTCAAAGATATGATCGTTGAAAACTTAACCCAAGGGGAAGAAACTAAGCATAGATAACCAGGAAGTTGATAAAACACCCTGGTTTCTAATTGCAAAGGACCTATACTAAGAGAGATTATTGAATTATCAAGAGTAACAAAGAAAAAACATTGGGCCAGAGCGTTAGTAAGACAGGTAGGGCCTTTGCCTTGCGCAGGCCAACCTGACCATATATGATTGATCCTCAGCATCCCATAGAGTCCCCTAAGCACCAATAGGAGCAATTCCTGAGTGCAAAGCCAGGTGTGACCTCCTGAGCATTGCCAGGTTTGGCCCCTGGACCCCCAAAATGAAAAACATTAAGGAAAAAAAAATAATACAACATAACACCTGAAGTTAATATTTTTTGGAAAATAAAATATTCCTATGATTATGATCTAGTCCGTTAAATGGTACAAAAACAGTGATGAATATAATAGAAAATTCATATTTTTGCAGTATTTTCAAGTGTTCCCTTGGTTGTCTCTAACTTCATTTTCTCAGGACTTATCTGCTGAGATTCAGTACTTTATAGGCTGCCCTTAAGTATTTCCTATTCTAAGCAATAACTGTGAGGAATGCTGTAGATATTAAGTGTTCTGGAGAGGTTAAGCTGTGATATCATTCACCTCATTGGGACATATCTTACTAATTAAATCTCAGCTTTTAGTAACCATCCTGAGATGTGTCCTAATTAAGCAGATTTGGTGCTAGTCAATAAAAACCTAAATTACCCACTTAGGTATTTAGTTAATCATATATCTCTATTTACTCTCTTATTTATCCACCTAAAAATAAATTTACTTTTTTTGTTGATGTTTTCTTTCTCTCTCTCTCTCTTTTTTTTCTTTTTGGGTCACACCCAACGGTGCTCAGGGGTTACTCCTGGCTCTGCACTCAGGAATTACTCCCGGCAGTGTTTGGGGGACCATATGGGATGCCGGGATCGAACCCAGCCGGCACAGGCTGGCCACGTGCAAGGCAAATGCCCTACTTGCTGGACTATCGCTCTGGCCCAAATTTACTTTTTTTGACACACAAGTGTGCTTAGATAAACCTGATGCCTGTTATCAAATTGATAATTTGGATCTAGTGAATCTTGTTGGAGAAATATCTTTCAAAATCTAGAGAACAGACTTTAAATATGTTGGTTATACATATTCATTTTAGTAATAATCATTTTTTATTTTATTTATTTACAAAGCATCTTTCATTCAAGAGTTTATAAGTGACAGCTTTTTCATCATTATTTAATGGCAAAATCTAAGTTAATGACACACTTAAGTGAAATAATTCCAAGTTCAAGAACTTCCATTTCAATTTATGGTCAACCACAGATGGTGTCTTCTTAGATTGGGCTTTCTGAAAGGTTTTGAATACAAAATGCTATTGGCCTCCCAAATAAAATAGGGAAGAACTAGGGAAGGGAGGACATATTCCTCATGCTACTGGCTTAGTAATAAAACAGTTTAATAAACTACACAGAATAGAATATGAAATTATTCCATAAAGATATTTTGAGCTGACCACAAGAGCCTAAGAAGTATGCTATTAAAATAAAGTCATTATCTTTTCATTTCAGACCTTTAAGAATATTCTGATATTTATGTTAAACGATAAATTTGCATTAAATAAAAATATATAATACAACATATAAAGACACCCCTGTGAGACTATAACATTTTGCTGCAGGAATTCCACAGTCTAATAGTAGAAAGACATATTCATAACCCTAAAAGATACACACTTCCAACCACCCATATTCTAACTTTAAAAAATTATAATTCAAATATAATAGAGAAAATATTGACTATCCAAAATGGATTAAAGATAATAGAGCTTGCCACTATCACTGTATACTGAAAAATTTTGGAGGAACAATCATTCTGCTTATACTGTTGATTGAATTGTAAATTGGTGCACCCTCTGGAAAACAGTATGGAGTTTCAAAAAAAAATTAAAAATGGAAATTATTTATGATTCAGCAATGCTAGGATTTACCCAAAAGATACACACCAGTTCAAAAGAATATTTGCAGCCCTATATTGATGTCAATAGTATTCACAGTAGCCAAAGCATGGAGTAGCCCAATTGTCCAGGAATGACCAGATAAAGAAGCTGTGGTAAGCATTATACTGGGTGAAGTATTGCTTTGCCATTTAAAGAAGATGAAAGCATGCCTTTGGGGACAAAATGGGTAGAACTTGTGGTAGTCATCATAATGTAATAAGTTAGAAAATAGAAGGCAATCATAGATGTCAGACGTCTATAATTGTCACACTTAGGATACAAATAACTGAAGCAATTAAACTGGCAAACACACACATACAAAAGTTTTGACTAAAGAACCATAATGTTTGCTGGAGGGACCGAAGATGTGCAGGAAGGAGGGCTAGCGGGTCCTTTGGTGGTAGGTGTAATGTGACTTATACTTATCAAAGTGTGAAGCTGCACTCTCGAAATCAGTGGCTGGTTGTGTGAGAGCAGTATCAGTGTTGTTAAGGCAACTCCTGGCTCTGGGGTCACTCCTGGGGGTTGTCAGGCCACATGTGGTGCAGGACTTTGAACCAGTGTCAGCTGCTTGCAAGACAAGGGCTTAACTCCTGTACTGTTTCTGTAGCTGTACTCTTGAAGTGTTTTAGGGCTGGTTTGTTGATTTTATTTTTTTAACTTGGGAGATCATGCTCAGCTACACAAAGCCAGGCTGTATGAGGGCACCTGGTGTCAGAAAATGCCCCTACTTAGTTAGATTATGGTATTGATTTCTTTTTTTTTATTTATTTGTTTGTTTGTTTGTTTTTGCTTTTTGATTATACCCAGCAATGCTCAGAGGTAAGTTACTCCTGGCTCTGCACTCAGGAATTACTCCTGGCGGTGCTCTGGGGACCATATGGGATGCCAGGGATCGAACCCGGTCGACCATGTGCAAGGCAAATGCCCTATGTGCTGTGCTATAGCTCCGCCCCAGATTTCCTCTGTGACCTCACATTTTAGGACACTAACACCACTATCTCTTAATTTCACACTAAGGTGTTTAATTGGGTGTCTCCCTAAATGAATTCCATTCACTGTCAGGATACATAGTGTCTCACCCCTTTAACTGCAGACTTTCCTCCTTGAATGGATACATAGTAAATGGAGTATCTGGAATACTTAAAAAAATAAATAAATAAAAGTTCCTGTTACACTGTTGAGCTGCCGCTGTTGTTTTCAAAATCAAAATCAATAAATGTTTCATTTGCGGGCTATTATTTTTTTGAGATAGCCTAGTATTGATTTATTTTACAGAGAAGCACAAAGTAATTCACTCAACGTCACACTGTTATGTGATTTCTCTGGATTTGGTTTCAAACCAGGCCCACTTCACTCCCCCTCCCCAAAATTTTATTACACCATTTTAGACATACAATTGAAAGATGCTCATGTAGAGTTTTGGTTCCACAGTGTTCCAACACCCATCCCTCCACCCAAACCCATCTCCCATCACCAGTGTCCCCACTTCCCTCCCCCTCCCACACCTCAACTACTTGGCGGGTTCTGTATGTCTTTTCTCTCCTCTCTATCTCTCCCTCCCGCCAAATTTTCCTGCACATCATGGAATGCAGTGCATTAAAGGACATTACTGTTTCCACTATTTTGATGACCACGCGGCTGCTTGCAGTCGAACTGGTTTTGCTCTGTTAATCTGGTCGTGAGGTAGTATCCCAGCGTCTGGACAGCGAAGGTGGTGGCTAGTGTGGTGGGCGAATCTCATCCGGCTGCTTCGGGACCCCCAGAGGTGATGGGCCCACTCCCAAAACCCATCTGTTCTCCCGGGGGCCCCCATGGTCAGCTGGGCCCGGGGCAAGCCGAGTTCCAGCTTCCCCAGCCACGTGTGAGGCTCTTCATGCTATGGCTGGTGATCCCAGGGCAGCTCTCCGGGGGGCCACCAGGCTTGACAAAATGGAAGGGGGGGTTTGCAGGCTATTCTTAATGGAAGTGCACTTTGATTCTGAAAGCTACCCTGTATTTTCCTTGTTAACCAGAATTAGGTCCACAGGGCTTGCTCTAGAGAAACCCAGAGCAGAAGTACAATAGAAGCCCCGTAGGTATGAATTGCTCCTCCTGTTTGCCCAAAATGTGGGCTTGTGCAGTTCTAGGAAAGTATAGACGCCGGAAGTAGAGTCAATAAGCCAAGACCAGCTTAACACTTGTGCTTGGAAGAAGGAAGATGCTTTCTTTTTTTTTTTTTTTTGCTTTTTTGGGTCACACCCAGCACTACTCAGGTACTTCTGGCTCTGCACTCAGGAATTACTCCTGGCGGTGCTCGGAGGACCATATGGGATGCCGGGGATCAAACACGGGTCGGCTGCGTGCAAGGCAAATGTCCTACCTGCTGCACTATCGCTCTGGCCCCGGAAGATGCTTCTTAAGTTATGTGCTCCCTGCAAACCTCTGAATTGCCTGGAATTATTTTTTTTAATTTCAAAATACTCTAGAACAATTCTGAGATTGATTCTGCTTCCCAATTATGTAACCATTATCATTTCTTATCTGTAATTTGGATATCACATTGGAGGTAAACTATTTGCTATTAAGATTATGCCTGAGAATTCATAATAGTCCTATTTCTTTACAAAAAAAATTTTTTTTTTGCTTTTTGGGTCACACCCCGGCGATGCTCAGGGGTTACTCCTGGCTCTGCACTCAAGAATCACTCCTGGCGGTGCTCGGGGACCATATGGGATGCCGAGGATTGAACCGGGCCAGCACATGCTGGCAGCGTGCAAGGCAAGCGCCCTACCAGCTGGGCTATCGCTCCAGCCCCTTCTTTACAAATATTTTTAACCTTTAATTCTTCATAACATCTCAGAGTATTTTAGAATAAAATTGTCTTATTTTTTAAATGAATAATCAACAACTTACTACCTGCCTAGATGCTAGGGATTTTTGTAGGAAAATCTGATGTTTTGTTCTTATTCATTACCATCTTGCTAAGGCACCAGAGAGATCGTACAGTAGGCAGGGCATTTGTTTTGCACATAGCTGACCCAGTTTTAATCCCTGGCACCCCATATGGCCCCCTGAGCCCCACCAGAAGTGATGTCTGGCTCCCGGAGCGATAGCGCAGCAAATAGGGCATTTGCCTTGCTCGCGCCCTGCCCATGCCGGCCTGTGTTTGATCCCCGGCATCCCATATGGCCCCCGAGCACCGCCAGGAGTAATTCCTGAGTGCAGAGTCAGGAGTAACCCCTGAGCATCACCGGGTGTGACCCAAAAAAAGCAAAGAAAAATAAAAGTGATGTCTGACTGCAAAGCTAAGAATAAGCCCTCAGAAACTGCCAGGTGTGGCCCCAAAACCAAATGAAATTAAAATAAATTAATGTTGAAATAATTTCTCCCTCTTTTTAGATTCTAATGGTAGTAAGTAGTATCTGAAAAAGCTGGGTTAAATACCCACAAGCTTATTACACTAGTACTTTGGCTCTTGAACTTATTTGAAAAATACAGGAATTTCATATATTCTATCTCCTATGATGAAGAGCTAGTAAAGAATATCACAAATATACCTTATAAAACTATTGATGGCAATTTTATGTAATGGTGTTTAAAATGATTTTCTTTAAGACACCCCATGGTTGCAAGGATGTGGAGTCGTCTAATTTCAGCAGTCACAATAAGTTCTTATTTCTAATGAACTGTTAGAATCAATACTTGAATTCTTAAGCCAGAGGACCGCACATGCCTGAGACTAGGAAACAATCTCAGTTCTTGGGGCCGAGCCCAGGAGCTCTCGCACTGCAGGGAGGGCATTTGCCTTGGGTGTGGCCAGCCTGGGCTCAATCCTCAGCATCCCTTATGGTCCTCCAAGCATGGCCAGGAGTAATTACTGAGTGCAGAGCCAAGAGCAACCCCTGGCCAGGTGTGACGCAAAAAGCAAAATAAATAAATAAAAATGAGTATTAGTCTTGATTTTTTTTTAAGTGAAACTGTATACTATTCGTTTGGTGCAATTATTTAATGAGTTTCCCACAGCATCTCTTTTTTTAATAAAACAGCAAAGTAATTTTGTTCATTGGTAATCACTAATTAAGTTAACACAGTGAATCTTTAAAGCAATTAAATTTTGTTAATTTTTTTAGTTTTATTTGGTACCTTGCGATATATTGGGCATTGTTATTTTGTTTTCTTAAAGAACTGAAGCCTTTGCAGCTTGAAAAACATAAAATCGCTTTTGATAAATCCCTGCTGAGTAAACACAATGCTCTTTCTGATAACCATTCTTGGGGGCAGTTTTGTGTGTATTTAGCAGGATTCATTAAATAGCTCCTGTGTGCCAGGTACCATGCCCAGTGTAACATTGGGGGAAGAATCCAGGGGCCCAACATATGTAAATACGAGAGGAACAGCCCCACAGACGCTCCGTCCGGTAGAATTACATCTAACAGAATGGAAACTTTCAAAGATCAGGGCATGGGTTGTTTGTAACCATGAGGAGGGAGTAGCCTGTCTAGTCTGGTGGTGGAAGGATGAGACCAAGAGGAGAGAAAGAAAGGAATGGAAATTGTAAAGCTACTGTATTTGCCAGAATGACTGTAAAGCCGTGAGCATTCCACACAGAGACAAGAATGGAGACCTTGAGTCTTTAGAAAATGTAACTAGTGGGACCGGAGCGATAGCCCAGCGGGTAGGGTGTTTGCCTTACACGCGGCCGGTCTATCCTGGCCTGGGTTCGATCCCTGGCATCCCATATGGTCCCCCGAGCACCGCCAGGAGTAATTCCTGAGCAAAGAGCCAGGAGAAACCCCTGAGCATCGCCAGGTGTGACCCAAAAAGAAGAAAAAAAAAAGAAGAAGAAAGTGTAACTAGTGGTATGCTTGGGGAAATGACATGGGAAGTTCTTTAGTGAGTATTGGAATATTTTCCTGCATCTTACATATCTGTAAAGATTGCATTTATTTGATTGTTTACGGAAGAAATAAGCTTGGAGAAGTTAATTTGCCTCTCTCACATTTTGAAACTACTCATTAATCATCATCTGAGGAAAGAAGTCTTAAATGGGAAGTATAGTGTCAAGGGTAAAAGACTGAATGGGAGAATTAGGCTAGGACACAGAGCCAGCAGCGGGTAGGAGAGGGTGAGCAGAGGCATCAGAAGTTTGGCTTGACATAACTAGGGACGTCTGCATAGGAAAGACAGGACGAGACACCAATTTGAGGTGGGGAAAGAGAATGTGTTCCCGTTCAGGATATTGACCGTCCAGTCATTTCTCATTCTCTTTATCTAGTTCTTCCTCCTCTCCCGAGCTCTTTGAGGCTTGATCCCAAGCCCACCTCTCTGTTGATTCACTTTTTAGGTGGCTCATCATATGCTATTTAAGATGACACCTCCCTACTTTACCTTTCCATGTACAGACCTCTTCTTAACTGTGTGATGTCCGATCTCCATCTTTGCCTGTCTCACAAGCACCCAAACTTTATATAGTTTGGATACTGCCCTCCCACCTGCAAACCCCAATTCTCTTCCCTTTTCTCAGTGTGGCACCACCAGCCAGTCAGCCAAGCCCAAATCCTGGTAGTTATGCAAGACATGTTCTCGCTGCCCTATTTCTGAAAAAGCAAGTCACTTTTTTAAAAGTAAAAATTCTTGAACCTTCTCTATCCATCTTCTTTCTAATGTCTCCGTTGTAGGCTGTCATCACCTTTCTGGAACCTGGGCTGCTGTAGCTGTCACTCTCCCGTCCCAGCCGAATCGCCATTTCATTCCTTCTTCGTCAGAATGCCTCATTGACACTGTGCTTTTCTCCTTCCTGTTCGTGATCGTCCCACTGCCTGGGTTTTCTCTCCTGATTCATTCCCAACCTTTGAGTAATATGTTTAATTTTTCCATAGATAGCTCCAGACATCCCTCTCTTATATCACGTTATTCTTCCAAATGCATTTCCTAGTGTTTGTAATTCTATTTGATAATGTTTACTCCATTTATTCACTGATACGTATGTACCCAAGTGTCATATCTCAGACATCCAGAAGGATACAAAGGATACCCTAGACATGGCATAAAGGATGGATATTTAATGAGAACTCTTAACAGGTGCAGGCGGATGGAGAGGAGGATATAGGTATTGCTGAACTAGTACAATAGGGAGTAGTATAAAACTAGTTAAATAATAGGGACTGGAGCAATAGCACAATGGGTTGGGTCAACCTGGGTTCAATCTCTGGCATCCCATATGGTCCCCCCTGAGCTCTGCCAGGAGTAGTAATTCCTGAATTCAGAGCCAAGAGTAACCCCTGAGTATGACCGGGTGTGACCCAAAAAAGGAAAAAACTAGTTAATCACCCAGAATGAGAATATGACTTAAAAAAAAATGAATCAAGAAATGTATGTCTGGGGGCCAGAGCGATAGCACAGTGGGTAGGGCATTTGCTTTGCATGCGGCCGACCGGGTTTGATCCCCGGCATCCCATATGGTCCCCGAGCACTGCAGTAGTAATTTCTGAGCAAAGAACCAGGAGTAACACCCCTGAGCATAGCTGGGTGTGGCCCAACAAAAAAGGGGAAAAAAAGAAGAAATATATGTATGTACTTACATCATGGAGGGATTTCAGGTGAGATGATGTTTTTTTCTATATGCAACTCTAATAAGATTTTTCTAGAAGAAAAATCATTAAGGAGACAATAGTGGGAATCAAGGATATGGGAGAGGAAGGATAGATAAAGACCAGGAGAAGGTAGAACTCATAAAAGAAAGCAGTCATGGGAGAATCTTAGAGTGGTGCTATGAGCAAGCGAATCAGGGTACCAGGGTCAGGTTCAGCAAGCATCACTTGGGAGCTGTCATTGCTGGGGTAGGTTAGAGCATGGGAAGGAGAGTGTGCTGCAAGTCAGTTTCCTACATCATGGAAAACTAGTGGGAAAGGATTAAGAATGCTATGATGTAAACTACTCTAGGAAGAAACTTGACTCTGAAGAGATAGAAACAGGAAATTTATTGTTTCTGTTTCATTTTGGTTTGTTGGTTTTTTTTTGTTGTTGTTGTTCCATTTTGTTATATTTTGGTCCACACCCTGAAATGCTCAGGGTTTATTCCCAGCTCTGCATTCAGGGATTGCTCCAGGTAGTGCTCTGGGGTCCACATGGGATGTTGGAGATTAAACCCAGGTTCACCAGGTGCAAGACAAGTGCTCTGCCCACTGTACTGTCAGAAATTAATTGCTGATAGTGCAATTGCTGATAGTGCATGGGTTTGGGCTTTCTGCTGGAACAAATAAACAGTATAGATTGAAGTCATGGAGAAGCATGGTAGTCCGAGGTAGATGAAATAGGCGACAGACCTCAAGCAGAAAGGAGTAACATTGGCCTAAGCCCCAAGTCTTATGGCTTCTCTTAGGGGAAATTATATATAGTACAAATGGACCTGGATATTAATCTACTTTCCCAATATTCTGTTAAGACTTGTATAACAGAACCTTGCCTCAAGGGTCATATTCTCCTCTTCAGTTATAAATCTCATTAGAGTTGCCGAAGAGCAAAGGGGTCACAACGCTTGTCTTGCACGTGACTGACCCACATTCAGGCTCCAGCACATGTGCTCCTGAACATTGACAAATATTACCAAGAAATACCAGGATGAGCCCCTGGGCACCGCCAGGTGTGGCCCCAAAGCACCCAAAATGCAAACTTAGTTGAAAATTGGGGGATTCTTAGATCAAGCCCCACTCCCACAACACCACTAGCCCAGAAGAGCCAGGAGGTTGACAACCTTTGATCTCCCCTGGAGGGTTGCAGGGGGGAGATATAAATTGAACCACACCCACTTGTAAGAGAATCCTAATAATTGGGTTCTCTGAGTCACACCCTCAGATAACACTCCAGGAACAAAGAAAACTGAACTCTTTCATAAGTTTTCTTGATTTCTACGTCACTGGACTGCTCCAATTCTGCTTGTACTTATTTTGGGATTCACTTGTTCTCTTTCTAATTTCTCAAACTGAGAGATTAGGTCATTGTTTGAGTTTTTCTTCTTTCCTGATGTAGCTGGTTTTGCTGGAACTTTCTCCCTTAGTACTGCTCTGGTCGTGTCCCATGAGTTCTGATACTTTTTGTCTTCATCCTTGTCATTTTGCAAAATCTTATTTCTTTTCTTCTTTGATCCAACTGTTACTTAACAGTAACAACTGTTACTTAACACAAAGGAACTCAGTTGTATCTTTAGGTTGACCAGAGTCCAGGAAGGACATCAGACCTTTTAATCTGTCTAAGATTTAGAGGACCCTTGAACAAATCAGTGAGAGACCTTGATGGGGGGTTGGGGGGATCATTTAAATAGAAATAAAGGAACTAAAGCAAAGTCAGCAGCGGAACAATTGAAGCTGAATAAAAAGAAGTCCATATCTCAGAAACTGAGATGGGGAGAATGACTAGTTGCCGAAATAATTGGTGAGAAGTTCTCCAGTGTGAAGAGGGAAATTGAAGCACTGATCCAAAAGGCCCAAAGAGTGTCATAGTCAACCCAAACAGAACAACACTAAAGTACATTGTAATAAAAATGGTAAGAACCAAAGACAAAATCCTTGAAGAAAGAGAGAAGAATAATCAAGGAAATGGGATGATGCATACTTTATATGTATCTTTGAATTCAAAGACTCTCCACCCTAGACTCATACCCTGCAAAGTTATCATTCAGAATTGACAGATAGATTAAAAAATATTCTCAGATAAATGGCAGCAGAGGATATTTGTAGCATTTAAACTGCTTTGTTAGGGATACAGAATGAACTCATTAAAAAGTATAGGTCAAACAACACAGGCAACTGAACTTCTGATAGGTGCATGGCAATAAATTACTCAACTGAGGAGGTACAGCAGTGGGAAAACAATGGTCTTGGGAGATTTCAGTATGCTCTCGCATCACTGGATAGATAACCATGAAGGATGAGTAAGAAACAAGAGTCTTGGGCGGAGCCATAGCACAGCCGGTAGGGCGTTTGCCTTGCACGTGACCAACCAGGGTTCGATCCCGCCTCCCATCTGGTCCCCAGGTACCGCCAGGAGTAATTCCTGAACGAAGAGCCAGGAGTAACCCCTGAGCGTCGCTGGGTGTAACCCAAAAAGCAAAAAAAAAAAAAAAAGAAGAAGAGAAAGAAACAAACAAACAGAGTCTTATATGAAGAATTGGAAGAATTTGGACCAATAGACATTTACAGTACCCTTGAAACACTACACATCCTAATCCAGTGCACATAGATTTTCCAGGCTAGATCACATGCTGGGACACAATTGAAATATCCATAAACTCACAAAAAAGAAATCATATCAAGACCACAATTAGATCTACCACAAAAGGTAGAAATTAATAAAAAAGAAAGTTGGGGGAAACTCCCACATTTGGACACTAAACAGCATACTGTTAAGTAACAGTTGGATCAAAGAAGAAAAGAAATAAGATTTCGCAAAATGACAAGGATGAAGACAAAAAGTTTCAGAACTCATGGGACACGACCAGAGCAGTACTAAGGGAGAAAGTTCCAGCAAAACCAGCTACATCAGGAAAGAAGAAAAAAACTCAAGCGATGACCTAATCTCTCAGTTTGAGACATTAGAAAGAGAACGAGTGAATCCCAAAGTAAGTACAAGCAGAATTGGAGCAGTTCAGTGACGTAGAAATCAAGAAAACTTATGAAAGAGTTCAGTGAAACCAAGGACTGGTTTTTAAAAAATAATCAACATTGACAAACCTTTAAGTCATAAAGAACAAAATGTAGAAAACCTTCATTAGAGATGAAAGGGAAAAAATTGCAACAGACACCTTGGAACTACAAAAGATCATGAGAGGTGAACACTATTCCACTCAACTGGAGCGCCTAAAATAAAATCCAGAGACTGCCAGGATGGAATCAGAAGGAAGTAGGAAAACAGGCCCGCCGTGGCTGGAGCTCAGCACTGGCACAGCAGTCTGTATTTCTTGCCACCTGGTAACTTCATTAATAGTGCTCTTATCAGACAGCACCAAACTAAAGCATAATATGAAAATTCGGGGCAACAACCATTTCTGTCGGAACAGTCCAATAGAACATCCAAGTGTGAGCCACCAGTACATTCTGGCATCATAGTGTAAAAGCAGTTGTTTTAAGAATCTCCCTAAGAACAAAAGTTCTGGTCCAGTTGGGCTCACTGATTACATCAAAGCTAAATTATGCTCCTTGAATTCTTCCCAATAGGGCATAGTGCAGTGGGTAAGGAACTTAAGCATATGGTTTGGCCTTTGTTTCGTCCCCTGCACCATCTGTGGTTCTCCAGGCACCACCAGGAGTGATGATCCCTGAGCACAGAGCTAGGAGCAATCCCTAAGCACCACCAGGTGTACCCCATAAGCTCCCTTCACCCCAAAAAAGTTCTTGCAAACTAGAATAGGGATCTTTCCCCATGAAGCCAATATTATCCTATTCCCCAAAGCCAACAGATTATCACTCAAAAATTACAGACCGATATCCCTGATGAACATCAGTTCTCAATACCTTAGTGAACTGAATCCAACAATATATCACAAGGATGTTAAACCAGTATCAAGTGGGATTCATCCCAGAGATTCAAGGATGGTTCAATATATATAAACCAACAAAAGGAAAAATTATATGATCATATTAATACATGCAGAAAAACACTTGGAAACATTCAACATGCATTCATGGTAAAAATTCCTCAACAAAGGAAGGATAGAAGTGACATAGTACTAATGACCATTTGGGGCCAGAGACTAGTACAATGGTTAAGGCAATTGCCTTGCACGCAGTTTACCAGGGTTTGATCCCCATCATCCCCTGTTGTCCTCCAAACCCACCAGGAGTGATCTCAGAGCAAGGAATAAGCCCTGAGCTCTGCTGGGTGTGGCACAAAACAAACAACACAAACCTAATGACCATTTACAACAGACCCACAGCCAATATCATACTCAATGGTGAAAATCCAAAGGACTTCCTCCTGAGATGGGGCAGTCGGCGAGGATCTTCATCTCCACTCTCAACAGTTCCATCAAGTATATTTTTTTAAGTTTTCACCGTAGCAATGAAGCAAGAAAAAGGAATCCTGGAAATCTAAATTGGAAAAAAAGTTAAACAGTGTTTCAGCTAACATGATGATTGTAAAGACACTTAAAAACTCATAGAAACAATAAAACAGCACATCAAAGTAGCAGGTTACAAAATCATCACACAGCTTTGATTGTACATCTAAATGCAGATAACAAACTTGAAGAAAAGAAATAAAGAAGATAATTCCATTTAAGTGTTCAGAATCATCAAATACCTAGGAATCAACATAATAAAAAATGTGAAACATTTATACTCAATTGTAAGTCACTATTGAAAAAAATAAAAGAGGACACAGAGAAAATGGCATATTATTAAAAAGACTGGAAACAGCTGTGTTGGTGGGAACATGGAGAGAATGGAACTGCCACCTCCTGTGGTGGGAAGACTGTCTAGGTCAGCCTCTATGGAAAGCAACATGGCCTTGGATAAAAGCCAAACAAGAACTCCCATAGGATCCAGAGAGTACACTTTTTGACATCTACCCCCAAAATACAAAAACTTGAATTAGAAAAACTGCATTACTATGAGCACTAGTGTTCACTGTAGTGCTTATTATAGTAGCCAGGATGTGGAAACAACCAGGTGTTCAGAAACAGATGACTAGAGAAATTGGGGTACAGCACAGTTCCGTATGTGCAGTGGACTGCTGTGAGCTGTTCGAAAAGATGAAACTTCCTGCAAACTGATGAAACTGCAGTGTCACGGTGAGCAAAAACAGGGAGATGGAAAAATACTGGATGATCTTTCTTATCTGTGTATTTAGAGAGAAAACAAGGGGATAGAGAATACTGAACAGTAATGGACTCTGTATCTTGTAATATAAGCTGATAACCAGGCACAGGCAGTGAGGGCTGGATTAGAGCTGGTCCAGGGAGAGTGGAAGAGGGACATGTTGGCGCTGTGACGTGTCAGGTGCAGTAGTTTATGATCAGTACCATAAAATTTAACATTATTGCAACCATCTTACCTAACATATAATAACCATTTTAAAAGAAATCGTTTGAGGAAATCTTTCATTATTTTATGCAGTTTTTCAGGTGCTTAGTGTCCTGGGGAACAAGTTGAATATAACGGAGGTAGCTCTTAGCATTCAAACCAGACATTGTTGGAGAGAGAGCAGTTGTTTTCAAAATATTCCAATAGTGTTTCTTCTAACAAATTTTTTAATGAGACCATATTATGTACCAAATGTTTTGCTGTTGACTGATACACGCTAGACTTCTGTTTATAATTCTGGCATTAGTTAGAGCCACATGGATACTGGAAATGGCAACACTGATAGAGTGGAGGTCTGAGAGCTTAACCGTGGTTAAACCCAGCTCACACTGATGTTTCCCAGGACGCTCCTTCCTGTTTTGTGTTCTTGACTGTGCTCAGGCTTCGAAGAGAGCTGAAGTTCGCGCCTTCACTAATGAGTGCTGAAGTGCTGTCTCCTCATCTTTCTGCATTTGTTCCTGACCCTTTTGCTGAAATTTTAATTTTTATACCAACAACACATAATTCTAGTCCCTAATCTCTAAAGCATATTCATTAAGTGGATTTGCTTTGTAAATTGTATGCTTTCGTGTGTATTTTTATTCTCCTTTCCTATTTTGAGACTTATCACAGTATCAGTTTGTGTATCAATAGTGCCTGCCATGATCTCTCATTTATTAAATGATTGTATGTGTAACAGGCAAAATGTTATCAAAGGCTAAATTCCTGAAACTAGTGCAGCAGAACGCATTTGCTGGTATGTGGTCAAGTTGTCAGAGCTACTGTCGTGCGGTAGAACTATGTGGCTGTTAGCTCCACGGCTTGCGCGGCGTCTAGAGCTGCTGACTGCCTTTCCTGTACGGCATCTTCTATCATTTGTCCACAAGCTTGTGCTGCTGCACTATCACTGTCTTTCTTTCCCTGCTAAAGAGTCAGACCTGGCTATGTCCTTTTACACTTAAATATTTTCTGTTTTTACCAGTGGACCGCATTGTGGGTCTGGACCAAGTCACTGGTATGACCGAGACAGCTTTCGGCTCTGCATATAAAACCAAGAAGGGCATGTTCCGTACTGTTGGACAGCTCTACAAAGAGTCTCTCACCAAGCTGATGGCAACTCTGCGAAATACAAATCCTAACTTTGTTCGGTGCATCATTCCAAATCACGAGAAGCGAGTAGGTATTAAATGAAAACTTAGCTGATATATAAAAGTAATCTAACAGGCTCTAGGGATAAAAGCATGAAGCTTTGTTTCTATCCTTTGCTTGATTAGGCTGGAAAACTAGATCCTCATCTGGTGCTGGATCAGCTCCGCTGTAACGGGGGTCCTTGAAGGAATCAGAATCTGTCGCCAAGGGTTCCCCAACCGGATCGTTTTCCAGGAATTCAGACAGAGGTATTACTCGCTTTTGCCTTTTTTCTTTATGTGTTAAAACTTACCTTGATAACTTTAAAACAGTGAGATAAGAGTGAAAAGATTTTCCTTATTCCCTGAGCAGTTTACGCTTTTCATATAGGGAAGGACTTTATAGTTGGCGCAAGGTTATTTTTTTGTTTGTTTTGGTTTGGGTGCCACACCCAACCTAGCTGGTGGGGGTGGGGGAGTTACTCCTGGTTCTGCACTCAGGAATTACTCGTGGCGGAGCTCAGTAGACCAAATGGGATGCTGGAGAGTGAACCTGGGGTGACTGTGTGCAGGGCAGGCACCCTACCCCTGTGTTATCTCTCCAGCCCCTGCTTAAGACTATTGAATGCCCACTTTATACAGAGGGAATATGCTAATGGTGCTTCAGAAACTACTGGACCCTGAAATCTGTTGTGAGATAAATATTAAAAGCTAAGAACCTATATAGTTCTTATTCAGACCATTCTACATAGAATTTACACAATTTATTTTTTAACATTTTTTTCAAATGTATGAAGCAAATTAGAAAGTGCAAGTGAAGTAAAAACCATTCAGGAGGGGCCGGAGCGATAGCCCAGCGGGTAGGGCGTTTGCCTTGCACCGCCGGCCTGTGCCGGCCTGGGTTCGATCCCTGGCATCCCATATGGTCCCCCAGCACCGCCAGGAGTAATTCCTGAGTGCAGAGCCAGGAGTAGCTCCTGAGCATCGCTGGGTGTGACCCAAAAAGCGGCAAAAAAAAAAAAAAAAAAAAAATCATTCAGGAGTGACTCCTAATTCTTTTGTCCCATCTTTTTTAATGGTCATATGTACTGTATTTATATATATTATATATGTGTGTATCTTATACTGTGTCTTTATGTGTGTGTGTGTGTGTGTGTGTGTATGTATGTATGTATATATATATATATATATATATATATATATATATATATATATTGTCTCGTCCTTTTAACATAGAAAAAAAGACACATTTCTCCTTAAGAGAAAACAAAACAAAAAGAGAAAAGTGGGGCCGGAGCGATAGACCAGCGGGTAGGGTGTTTGCCTTGCACACGGCCGGCCTGTGTCGGCCTGGGTTCGATTCCCGGCATCCCATATGGTCCCCTGAGCACCACCAGGATTGATTCCTGAGTGCAGAGCCAGGAGTAACCCCTGAGCATTGCTGGGTGTGACCCAAAAAAGAAAAAAAAAAAGAGAGAAAAAGTCATGTGTAAGAGAAAGTTATAAGAATGCACAATAGATAGTAGTTACTTTTTAAATTCATTCTGTAATTTTTCTTTAATAATTAAGATCGTTTCCTTTTCTCCTTTTTAACTCCTGGGAGGTTTCCAGGTGTGATAAAAATTATGGAGCTGGAGAGATAGTGCAGGGGTTATAGCATTACAGCACTTGCCTTACATGCAGCTGACTTGAGTTTGATTCCCGAAACCCTACATGGTCCCCCAAGCCCCATCAGGGAGTGGTCTCTGATTGCAGAGCTAGGAGTAAGCCAAAAAGCACCACCATGTGTGGCCTAAAAACAAACAAAAAATATTTTCAACAAAAAAGTTTTATTTAATAAATAAAATTAACAGAAAGGCCCTTTCTCTAATTGTTCTACATAGAATCCAACTGTGACATTACTCCAGTCTTTCTGGGTTTAAGGGAAGTTCTTATTTTTATCCTGTAGGATGACAAGCTGACAGATTTTTCTTTATGTTAAAACATCGAAGATGTTTCAGGTTTGATTCCACACAGCAGCAGTAAACTACACATTGCGATGAAGTTTGCCATAGATTCTTTGGTTTCGGGCCAGGGTGTTTACATGGCCGACCCAGATTCAATCTCTGGCATCCCATATGGTCCTCTAGCACGGCCAGGAGTGATTCCTGAGTATACAGCTTGAGTACCCCTGAGCATTAATGGATGTGACCCAAAAAAAGAACAAAAATAAAATTTGATTTCCCTTTTTTGGGGTTTATATTATGCTCTAGTTCGTTCTGTCTATAATACATTATGCTGTGAAAACGATGTATACCTTAGATAAATGTGACACTGAAACAAATGTGTTCAAAAAAATTGTACCTACAGGTTTGACACAGACTTTCAATTTTTTTTAAAAAATACAGTATCTACAGAGTAAAATAAAGACAGTAAATGACTTATACCTATGGCATCCAGGTTAATTAATTTCAGAATTTGTCCTATAATATATAGCCATTATCATTCTGTTAAAGTTTGTTTTACTGAGGTAATAGCTATTTGTATTACCTATAGAAGTGCTTAAATCTTAAATGTATAACCCTTCAAACATACATACCCAAGCCAAAGCTATTTTCAATGTTACCTTGATATTTTTTACTATTCTGTGTAAGGGCCTCCTGTGGGTTTGCTTACAGCCTTTTCTATTGTTTACAAATTGACCTGGTTTCTCCTAGGGTCTTTAAAGTATGAACACTTTGCGGATGAAAAAAATAAAATGTTTTTTTTAAATACACTGTACTATCTTCCAGTGCCACAACTTATTAGACCTTGATGCTTAACTTATTTTTATTTTGCTGCTTATTTTCAGAATTACCAATGAGATCTTCAGAAAAACTAAGATTAACATCTGGTCATATCTTCATGCATAATTTAATACTCATCACCGTCAGATTATTGCCTCTTAGACAATATAAAACTCGTGTAAAGTAACTGTTTTCACAGATTTTTTTACAAGAGATTTTTTTTTGGCTGCTTTTCTTACAGATATGAGATCCTAACTCCAAATGCTATTCCTAAAGGTTTTATGGATGGCAAACAGGCTTGTGAGCGAATGGTAAACTTTTCTTCATTTTTCTGGTTTGTAGACTATTGTTAAGTCTTTCCTAAAGCAAAGAGTAATTTTTTTTTCTTTTTCTCTTAGATTCGGGCTCTAGAATTGGATCCAAACTTGTATAGAATTGGACAGAGCAAGATTTTTTTTCAGAGCTGGAGTTTTGGCACACTTAGAGGAAGAAAGAGATTTAAAAATTACCGATATCATTATCTTCTTCCAGGCAGTTTGCAGAGGTTATCTAGCTAGAAAGTAAGTGGACAAATACTAAATATATACTAGCTTCAAAGAAGTTGAGGAAACAACCATGTAGGTAGATAATTAAAGTGGAATCAAGTTCTCTGAGGGGTCACAGAGACTCCAGGTCATTTGTACTATGAAACCAAGGAGACAAAAGTAGTCATGAAATGGATGGTTCACAAAGACGTGCAACAGAGAAAGCAAAACTCATCTGGTTAATAAAAAGGCTAGTGAGTCAAGATCTAGAGGACCCTTATCTAAAATCAATTTCAGAAGAATGATAAGGTCGGAACCAGGTTCCTGGAGGTGAAAAAAATGGCCATACCAACGGGGAGGAGTGTTTTCTCCCTGGCTGATCAGAAAGGTAAAGAGCAGCCAATAGAGGGGTAGTAAAGAGCACAGGCAAAGGACAGTTAAGGGACCCCCGTCACCATATCTTTATCACCCCAGAAAAGTAGTTCATAACACGAGTATCTGCACACATGCATATATGGGTACATGCAGAATGTGTAAGGAAGCATCTGTGAAGAAAGTGCAGTGAATCCCATGACGGGTACATGAGTTCTGCTGAGCAGACCGATGACTCGTTGCATTTCAACTGAGTGCTTGATATTTGTACCCCAACCTAGCTCATACGAATGTTTGCCTTTAGGAATCTACTTATTACAACATATATTAAAACTTTTTTTAACGTAGTAACTTTTTTTTTTTACCATTCTTTAGGGCCTTTGCCAAGAAGCAGCAACAACTAAGTGCCTTAAAGGTCTTGCAGAGGAACTGCGCAGCATATCTGAAACTACGGCACTGGCAGTGGTGGCGGGTCTTCACAAAGGTGGGTTTAGATGCTCCCCAGCACTTCTACTCTGGAGGTCGCAGGAAGGAGAGAGAGTGAGGAACTCTGTTTCCGTCACAGGTGAAACCACTCCTCCAAGTCACTCGCCAAGAGGAAGAGCTTCAGGCTAAAGATGAAGAGTTACTGAAGGTGAAGGAGAAGCAGACAAAAGTGGAAGGCGAGCTTGAGGAGATGGAGAGGAAGCACCAGCAGGTACCGGCACTGACCTCATGACCGTCTCCTGAGTGAGAGAACCTGGCCCTTTTCACTAGGAATGGCTGTATCTAGCATCCGGATGTCGGGTTGTCACAGACTCACCCAGGGTTTACATTTGACAATAAAAAGTAACTGTGCCATGCATTTTGATATTTTACATCCTAAAATCAATCTTCTGTCTTGCATTTTTGCTTTAGTCATTCGACATGCAGGAAATCATGTTTGCTGCCAGGCGGTTTCCAACAGCTGTTTTCAGTGAGATCCACTATTATCATCACCCCTCGCAGCCGTATCCTCCAGAAATAAAAGGCTGGGCCGTACAGAGCCCCCACCTGTGCTTTCCCCAGCAGTGGTGGTCTTGAGTCAGCATTCCTTTCCGGGAGCTAATCTCTGGAAACGTTTGCTGATGGCAATAGAATTTCTGTGTATAAATCCTAAAGATGAATGAGAGCCCAAGAATATCAGCAAACATCTTTACTAGTCACCATGAACTTCATTGCTTTCAAATAATACTTTCCCTCATAATTTCCTGTCACTTTTCAAATGATCTAATAGGAGAGTAGAGAGTGTTTTCTTGCTGGGGAAGAGGGCTAGGGTCGGGTGCGGGCCCAGAGGTGCTCTGTGCTATGCAGGGTCATTCTGGTGGTGCTCAGGAGATTAGGCAAGCTCCTCTCTGAGCTATCTCTCCAGCCTGGAGTGAGAAGTCTTAAAATAAGTTTATATATGTATTATTCAGAATCACTTTGAAGCAATAGAAACAATCAAAAATGTTTTCATCTATCTTAGTTTTCTATAGTGGAAGACTTGACATTTTTGCCAATGATACATATATATGTATATGTATCATATATGTGTGTGTATATGTATATATGCATATATATGTATTAGCGCTCAGATTCTTTTTTAATTTTTGTTAAGGCATCATGATTTAAGACAAAGTTGTTCTTAGTAGAGTTGTTCAGGCATAGGGTGTTTCGGCACCAGTTTTCCCTCCCTCACCAACGTACCCAGATTTCCCCACAACCCAGTCTGCTCCCTTCACAGCCATTGACAAATTTATATCCTATTACGTGTTTTAACAAAGCTTAAAGGAATGGAAAATGGAATTATAAATAAAAGTAAATTTTTAAATGGAAGTCAATGTATAATATTAATTGCTACTTGACTTCATCCCATGTAAATAAGGAAATTCAAATCATTTAATAAAATATGGTAATTACCTATTCTCATTTACATAACTAAGTTTTCTGTCATCTAAAATATATTGCATTAACTTTTTTAAGTACGACTTTTGGGGGGCTAGGGAGGGTGGGCACACCTATCAGTGCTCAGGGTTACTCCTAGCTCTGGAAAGGCCGTATGCAAGGCGGGTTCCATACCCGTTACACTATAGCTCCTCCCGGCATTAACTTTTATTTTGTACTTGGACAGTGACTTGTGGTCACTGTCGTGTCTTCCCTATCATACATTAAGCCTTTTTAAATGGTCTGTGTTTATATATTTTAGAGTTTTCATAGGCAAAACCTACAAATGTAAAATTTAATAAGAACAAAGAGAATTAAGAAAATTTAAATGGGGTCCTAGGTCATAGTACATTTGCCTTGCATGCGAACAACCTGAGTTCAATCCCTGACAACCTATATCATCCTCTGAGCCCCACTATGAGTGATCCCTGAATGAAGAGCCAGGAATAAGCCCTGAGCACTGTCAGGTGTGACACAAAAAAAAAACTGAATGGCAAATATGAATAGGCCTATCAAGTAAAAGGTGCTTTTGGTAATACTCAACTGTTATACACTGGGGTGAAATTAAAGTGTTAACACTTGATTACCACAGCTTTGGAGAAGAATCTCCTCTGTAAATACTTGATCGTTACAGCTTCCAGAGGAGAATATCCTCATTAACACTTGATTGTTGCAGCTTCTAGAGGAGAAGAACATCCTCGCAGAGCAGCTCCAGGCGGAAACTGAACTCTTTGCTGAAGCAGAAGAGATGAGAGCAAGACTTGCTGCCAAGAAGCAGGAGCTAGAAGAGATTTTACATGACTTAGAGTCTCGTGTGGAAGAAGAAGAAGAGAGAAACCAAATCCTCCAAAATGAAAAAAAAAAATGCAAGCACATATTCAGGTATCTGGATCATTTTTATTTGTGTTTTGGAGTCTGTGTCCTGAGGAGGTCATAAGTCAGCTATAACCAAGGTTGTATGCATGGCGTTCTGTGAAGCACACATGTAATAGACTGACTTCTAGCATACATTTGTTGTGTTCTCTTTTTGCTTTATTTTTGCTTTTTTGGGTCACACCCAGCAAATGCTCAGGGATCTCTCCTGGCTCTGCACTCAGGAATTACTCCTGGCGGTGCTCGGGGAACATCATGGGATGCCGGGGATTGAACCGGCTTTCTCTGCCACATGCTAGGCAAATGCCCTACAGTGGACTGTCTCTCCGGCCCATGTTGTATGTTTTTAATACTTTATTATACCACCATGAGATATACAATTACAAAGATGTTCATGTTTGGATTTCGGTCATACAGTGTTCCATCACCCATCCCTCCACCAGTGCCCATTTCCCACCACCAATGTCCCCAATTCCCTACCCCCCCACTCCCCCAGCCTGCCTCTATGGCAGGTTCTTTATCTCTTTTCTCTCTTTCTGTCTTCCTTCTCTTACACATTGTGGACTGCAATCCATGTGTTTTTTTTAAAAATAGGAATTTTATTTATGTTCTGATGTGGCATATTTTAGTGACTAAAGTGATTAAAAGTTAGCAATCTCCCAGGATCTGTATTTTGTAAGGGAACCTTTTGTTCTTGATGCCATTAAAAATTCTTTTGTTTGTGCTCACTTTGGCAGCACATATACTAAAAAATTCTGTTGTTTCCTCTGTTCATTAGCGCATCAGTACTGATTTGTTTGGTTCAGAAGAACTGCTGAGCACTAACATTAGACGTCACCAAGAATCAGGGTAACAAACTTAGCTTTTGTCCAGAAGTTATTTTTTAAGTTACAAGTTATACTCATATGAAACACATCTATCTGTGTAGATGGTTGAATACTTATATGAATTATATAGAAAAGGGTCAGAGCAATATTATTATGGGTAGGACATTTGCCGTGGCACATGACCAGCCTGAGTTGGATCCCCGGCAGGCACAAAATAACTTATTTTATATTACTTATTAAACAAAATGGTAATTTATTTAAAAAATAGTATTTAAAGAAAAAATTTTAATTTTATACTTATTTTGTATGTATGTATGTATGTATAAAATATATGTATCACTGTATCACTGTCTTCTGGTTCATCATCGATTTGCTCGAGTGGGCACCAGTATCATCTCCATATATCCTGTCTCATGCAAGTAGAGCCCAAGGGCACCTGCTTGCTCCAGGAACATAAAGAGCCTCAAACTATTCCATCAGGTCATGGGAATGAGGTCTATAATTGTTACTGGTATTTGGCATATCAAATACGACACGGGTAGCTTGCCAGGCTCTGCCGTGTGGGTAGCATACTCTTGTAGTCATCTCTAAATCCAGCATTTCTTGATGAACCGCCCGGCTGCAAGCGGCCGCACGAGCCAAGCTGTGATAGGCTGGTCTGCTGGGTGGAGTTCAAAGACCAAAGTGGACATGACCTTCCACCACTGTCTCCATGTCACTTCTGGTGCATAATGTAGTTTAACATTTATCAGAACATTCTTTTAAAAGACTTATGGTGTTTTACCTCTAAACTGAAAGTTGTAAACTTATCTACCTGGTAGCAGGAGCAAAGAGCAAAAAAGAGTCCCAAGCACCATGAGAATGACAAAAAAAAAGGAAAAAAGGAAAAAGGAAACACTAACAATCATAAGACCAGCAGCAAAATATGGGCAGTAATTATCTCTAGATGGTGGGATCACTTTTAATACAATAATATAAATCATGTATATAAACTTAATTTTTAAAGCATGATAATAAAAGCAGAAATGATAAAGCTGAGATTTCTTCCTCAACCTAAAATATACTTCACATTTTCATAATGTGTTCCTTTCTTTTTTTTTTTTTTTTGCTTTTTTTGGGTCACACCTGGCGATGCTCAGGGTTTACTCCTGACTCTGCACTCAGGAATTACTCTGGCAGTGCTCAGGGGACCATATGGGATGCCAGGAATCAAACCGGCCAGGCGGGCCGGCCACATGCAAATGTGTTCCTTTCTAACTCACTGAAATAATTTGAAAGACAAAGTGGCCTTGCACATAGCCAACCCAGGTTCAATTCCCAGCACCATCATATATCAGTCCCCTGATCACTACCCTAAACAGTGATCCCTAACAGAGCCAGGAGTAAGCCCTGAGCACCACCAGGTTTAAAAAAAGTTTAAATAGCTAAAAAAAAAATTTTTTAAAAAAGAAAGTGGGGCAATAGCTACAAACAGTAATTTTTTATGAATGGCCATGAGTTTCTAAGTTTGTATGAATGACTTTAATTTGTATAAGTGAACCCCAAGTCTGAGGCATCAAGAAGTAAAATTCTTCATATTCAAGTAGCAATACTTAAGTATAAAGGAATATGTTTTAAAGGAAATGTTTTATGACCATATGTCAGCAAATCATTTGAGAAAGACCCTCAAAACTCTGGCTCTTTCTTAATTTATGTTAGAAACAGAACAGAAATGGGGCTAGAGAGACCGTACATCAGGGAAGCACTGGTCTTGCACTCAGCTGACTCAATCTCTGGTATCCCAATGGGAATCCTGAGCACAGACTGGGAAGCCAGGAGTAAGCTCTGAGCACTCCCAGGGGTGACCCAAAATTCAGTCCTAGCCCCCTACCCTCCGCAAATTTAAGAATAAAAGGCCCCAAATGAAGTTGTTCATAGGAGGGAAATGGAGAAGGGATACTCAGATTTAATACATAACCTAACTGCAGTTTCAATTCTCCAAAAATGTAATCATAAACTAATCAATTTCCAGATCTTATTGCTGTAAAGTAATCTGCATAAGAAATTCTATCATTCCATTGTTGGTGGGAATGCCGGCTGGTACAGCCTTTCTGGAAAACAATATGGACTTTCCTCCAAAGACTAGAAATTGAACTCCCATTTGACCCAGCCATACCACTCCTGGGAATCTACTCTGGGAAACCAAAAATACGCAGCGGAAACACCATCCCTACTTTTATGTTCATAGCAGCATTATTCACAATAGCCAGAATCTGGAAGCAACCAGAGTGCCCGAAAATCGATGACTGGATAAAGAAGCTTTGGTACATCTACACAATGGAATACTATGCAGCTGTTAGGAAAAATGAAGTTATAAAATTTGCCTATAAATGGATGGACATGGAGAAGATTATGTTGAGCGAAATTAGCCAGAAAGAGAGAGACAGATACAGAATGACTGCATTTATTTGCATGGCATAAATATATATGTACATATTATGATACCAATATCCAAGGTCAAGTGAAACATATATCAGGAGGTCTGGTCAAAGGTGGAGATTATCACAAACGTGTGGGAGTCAGAGTTTAGGTAAGACAGAAAATGGAACAGGGGGCTAATAATAGTCGAGGGTACTAATGCCAACCTAGAACTGAGCATTAAATAGAGGCAAAAGGATACACATGACAACCTTTTAATGTATGTTCTGTAATCCATAGTCTGGAAGGGAAGGAAAAGAGAAAGAGAGAGAAAGGGAAAGAAATAAAGAACCTGCCATGGAGCAGGGCTGGGGAAGGGGGAGGGAACCGGGGATGTTGGTGGTGGGAGATGGGCACTGGTGGAGGGACAGGTGCTGAAACAATGTATGACCAAAACCCAAACATGAACTTTTTAATTGTATATCTTTTTATTTGTATATCTCACGGTGGTATAATAAAATACCTAAAAAAAAAAAAAAAAAAAAAAAAGTATGGCCCAAAAAACAAACAAAAAAAAAATAAAGTCAAAAAAAAAAAAAGAAATTCTATCATTGGGGCCAGAGCGATGGCACAGCAGGTAGGGCGTTTGCCTTGCAAGCGTCAGACCTGGGTTTGATCCTATGGTTCCCCAAGCACCACCAGGGGTAATTCCTGAGTGAAGAGCAAGGAGAAACCCCTGAGCGTTGCTGAGTGTGCCCCAAAGATAGAGAAACAGACAGACAAACAATCATTCCCGGTGACTTTACCTGTAATTATGTAAGTACATAATAAATCCAATTATGGCAATGAAGTGGGGCCCAACTTCCTCTAACGTAACTTTGAGGGGCCAGAGTGATAGCACAGCGGGGAGGGCATTTGCCTTGCACGCAGCTGACCTGGGTTCAATCCTGGCATCCTATATTGTCCCCCAAGCACGGCCACAAATAATTCCTGAGCAAAGAGCCAGGAATAACCCCCCCAAAAAAAAATATGAAGTGATTTTGAGTGGGTGTAGGGGAGGTTGAATAACTAAAATTTTATAGACTTACCAGTATATAAAGATAGTAATATCTCAGTGGGATTGTTAAATCACTGAGGATTTGCTGGGCTGCATGTTGCTGACTAAGCCTTCTGTTGTCATTGAGGATTTGCTGAACTGTATGTTGCTAGCTGAACCTTCTGTTGTCATTGAGGGTTTGCTGAACTGTATGTTGCTAGCTGAGCCTTCTGTTGTCATTGAGGGTTTGCTGAGCTGCATGTTGCTAGCTGAGCCTTCTGTTGTCATTGAGGGTTTGCTGAGCTGCATGTTGCTAGCTGAGCCTTCTGTTGTCATTGAGGGTTTGCTGAGCTGCATGTTGCTAGCTGAGCCTTCTGTTGTCATTGAGGGTTTGCTGAGATGCATGTTGCTAGCTGAGCCTTCTGTGTCATTGAGGGTTTGCTGAGCTGCATGTTGCTAGCTGAGCCTTCTGTTGTCATTGAGGGTTTGCTGAGCTGCATGTTGCTAGCTGAGCCTTCTGTTGTCATTGAGGGTTTGCTGAGCTGCATGTTGCTAGCTGAGCCTTCTGTTGTCATTGTTTTTTGCTCTTTGAGTTGGTTCTATGCTACTTTCCCATCTAATTTGCTATCTTCTTACTGGGTTCTCAGTACTGTGAAATTTGGAGATGTTCCTTCAGGAGCTCCAGGATCTATACACTGGGATGATTCAAACCCACCCCCACCCCTCCTGCCACACACACACACACACACACACACACACACACACACACACACACACGGAGGCCCCAAATTTTAGCCTGAAGAATGGTGTGCCTGTAACTCCCACAGCTTGACCGCTCTTCCTAGATGAGTCCAGCTATGGTGGAGGCCTTAGGATGTGGTGTGGCTGCCTGAGGGCTTCCAGCCTGCAGAACACTGTGCCTCGGAGATTCATCAGTTTGGCTTGGCATCGCCAGGGTTAGTCGTGAAACTGAGCTGTTTAGGGGGAGGCTGTGGGATGAGGGGCTCCCGGTCTGTTTCCTGTATCCTCCACATTTAGTAACTAAGATCGGGTTCAAATCCAAGTCTGAGCACTGCAACACACACACACACACACACACACACACACACACACACACACACACACACACACACTTGCATTTGTTGTATTTTCAGAATATTTTATTCACAACATTAAGTATTGATATTTTTCTCCCTCATGAATATTGGAGTTTCTGTAGGAACTGTATTCCTTGGGGTAACATACCTGTGTGGCTTTTTAGAGATTTCTCTTCTGTAGCCATTGTAGAAAGCCCAAAGAATACAGATTGTCCTTTATAATCTCCCTTTAGTTATCTGCTCTCATTAACTCCATTATTTTTTCCTTACATGTATTTCTTAAAAATACATGGATTCATTTATATATTAATTGAACTTATATGAAACACATAGTATTAGGTTCTCTGTTCTTGCCTGAAGAGTGTGTAGCGAGGGCCAATAAATAACAAAATCTAGATTATGGAAAAATTTAGGACAAATGACCTTTCTTTGGTTTCTGTGTTTTGTATTTCGGTTGCAGCTGCCTGTGCTAAGGCTACTCCTGCTGCTCGAGGGTCCTGTTGGAGTCGGCCGACGCTTCCTCGTGTGGTTCATCATCCTGCTTAGGCCATGTTTGAATTTTCACCCAGAAAAATGAATTTTTACAAAGATTTCCTGGGTTATTATATAGCAAATTGAAGGATTCTTAAATTGACCATTAACATTTATTTTATAAAAAACCCTGTTCAATAATTAATTTATTGATATAAGAAGTGTGTTATGATAAAAATGTGTAAATGATAAGATGGCACCTAGCTTGGTGACAAACTCGTGACTCACCATATTTGAAATAAGCTGCTTTCTCACTGTGTATTTCAGTTATTTTTATGTTCACTTCTCTTTTGCCCAAACAGGTCTTATGTTACTCGTATTTCCTTTTCAGAAGTTCCTTCAGGGTGTGAATTGCCATTAATGTATGTTGTTTCATTTTACAAGTTCACTGTGTCCTTCCATCCCCTGTCCAAAGTAGGCTCCAGTCCCTCAGCATGATGCCCTACAACTTCTCATCTGTCTTTTTTTTTCTTTTTGGGTCACACCCAGTGATGCTCAGGAATTACTCCTGGCAGTGCTCGGGAATCATATGGGATGCTGGGATTGAACCTGGGTCGTCTGTGTGCAAGGCAAATGCCCTCCCGCTGTGCTATCTCTCCAGCCCCACTTCTCATATGTCATATCAGTGACTGTTTCCTGAATGCTAAACTGGAGAAAATGTTTCTTTCTCAGGCTTGCTGCCCTTTGCCATGTTGGTTTCCAGAAAGAATGGCCTAGTTTTTACTTTAACAAGAGGTCTTTTTATTTTTTATTTTTTTATTTTTATTTTATTTTTTTGCTTTTTGGGTCACACCCGGCGACGCTCAGGGGTTACTCCTGGCTCTGCACTCAGGAATTACTCCTGGCGGTGCTTGGGGGACCATATGGGATGCCGGGGATCGAACCCGGGCCTGCATGGGCCGGCCACGTGCAAGGCAAACGCCCTACCCACTGGGCTATCGCTCCGGCCCCCAAGAGGTGTTTTTAAAAATACCTTTTGGGGCTGAGAAATAAATAGTATAGTGAGTAAGGTTCATTCCCCAGCATACCCCTTTTGGTCCCTTAAGCCCACCAGGAGAAGCTTTGAGCACTGCCAAATGTGGCCCAACTCCCCGCCCCACACACACACATATATATATATATATATAAAGCAAAGATATCTCTCTCTCTCTCTCTATGTGTATATATATATATGTATATATATATATATGTATATATATATGCATATATATATGTATATATATATATATATATATATATATATATATAGAGAGAGAGAGAGAGAGAGATATCTTTGCTTTTCCCCCCCAGAAGGAGCAGGTGAATGCAAAGGCAGAGAATCAGAGGTAGTTGATGAAACTGTTTCTGCATCCTTGTCTTACTTGTCATTGGCCCATCTTCCTTCCCTGAGTTTCTGACCTTGACCGAGGATAAAGGAACTTGACTCTCATCTCTCTTATGATTTGGGCTGGGAATAGTGTAATTTTGAAAGTTGCCAAGTGCACTGTATTGTTGGAGTTTTGTTTGTGTTTTGTTTGGGGGCCACACCCAGCAATGCTCAGGGGTTGCTTCTGCCTCTGCACTCAGGAAGCACCGCACCCTATGAGGCTTAGCCTCCAGCTACACAGTGTAGGTGAAGAGCTGGTCCCTGCTCTTCACCTGCTGGTCACCCCGGCCGTGCTTCAGGGGACCATATGGGATGCTGTCCCCATTTTGTTATTTTTTAAGTTGTGCAGTTATGTCTGAGCTTGTCGATGGGCGGTGCCTTGACTAAACTTCGCTGTGCTGGTGTCTCTCCTCGCTCTCTGACCGTGGCGTGGTCCTCCATGGCGTCCCGTGCCATCCCAGTAGTGTATGTGCATTTGCTGAACATGCTCACCCCATCCATCACTATCACTTCTCTCGAGTGCCAAGTCTTCCCGGAGCAAATGCTTACATGATGGGGGAACCAAGGCTGTGATCACAGCTGTAGAAGTAGACTTTCTCTGGCCTCTGAGTATTGTGAATAATCACTGAATGAGAGGCCAGGGAAATCTCATTTCTCCCCTAGATGACTTTGTGTAGTATGGCCAGTGGGTCGCTGTTGGGAACGCTGTGTCCACCCCAACGAAGTCTGGGAGCAGGGTGTAGGAATCCCCTTCTGCCCCAGGGGTCGGTGCCGGCAGACAGAGAAAGATGCAAGAATCCAGCAAAGTTTCATGAGGTTTTACTTATACAGGTTCTGGCATACAAATCAGCAATAGGAAAACACCGGACTTAGGGTTCCTGGCTGGGCCCCGGCATTGTGTAGGCCAAGATGGCTGCCACCACATGTTAAGGCCCAACAGGGAAGAGAACTGAGAGGAGGAAAGGAGAGCAAAGAGAAGCCAAAATAGCAAAAACACTTCTTTCTCCTAGCTTATTTTAGAGGCATAAACCCGCCAAAATCTAGAGATGAAGCCAGGTAACAGACCCATTTGAAATGTACATCTTCAGGTAGGCCGTTCTAAAGCTTCAATAAAGCCAGAGCTGATTCCCTAAGTCAAAATCTGTCTAGCAGAGTGGGGGAGGGGCTGCATCTCTGAATCAGAAAGAAGTTCAGAATGTAATTTGTATGAAATGGCATTAATACCTTTTACCATGAATACATAGCTAGCAGATCCATACTCTGGATCCCACAAAGGTCCAAAATCCATCAGAATAATCACTTTGGTATTACCTTTAGAATCAGAGACATGTCAGTTTGCCCGGAGGCACACTGGCATGTCTCTGAACTAGGAGAACTGATTCATTATGGTTGATCCAACGTGGCCAAGTACTCTTGGAATATCTACATGTATGTCCCATGCAGGAACCTGTGGGAGTAGGAAGAGTATTAATCTGGGGCAAGCAAGATTCATAATATTCATGATGAAAATATTTATGCCACATAAAATTATGAAATCAGTCCAATTCTGCCAGAGCTCCCGTTGTGTCTGCTCCCGAGATTCACTAAAGGCAGGGACCAGCTCTTCACATACGCTGTGTAGCTGGAGGCTAAGGCTCAGTAGGGTGCGTCACCCAACAGCTACCAGGCGTCATTAACAGGCACCTAAGTCTAGCCACTTCTTCCCACGTGTCTTCAGAGCCAAGTTTCTCGCTTCACAGATTGTCGGGGGATGCCGCTGGGGTAGCCAAGCCTGGGGATGCCGCTGGGGTAGCCAAGCCTGGGGATGCCGCTGGGGTAGCCAAGCCTCGTCCAACAACAGCTCACCTGCTTCTGAGGCGGGAGCATGGCTTTGTGTTGCCCCACGAGTGTTTCGAGTTTGTGACCTGCCAGTGCCCAGATGCCCAGCTCTTGTCTGGGACTCTTACTTCCTTATTTATTTTTGTCTGCAAAGTAGAAGGTGATTTAATGGGCTCTGCTGGTGTCTACACACCAGCATCAGTGTGCCTGATGGAAACCAAGATTTTTACAGCTGTAGCTGTCGGAGAAGCTTCTATCAGCAATAAAAGCACTCACCTCTTTGAGAGGGGAAAGGTCACATCATCTCTCATCTTCGAGGAAAACAAATGATTGGCATGTGTCAAGGGGAACCAGCGATGGCTGATCAGAGCAGGACAGAGGACTCGGGGACACTGACGGTGCTGCAGCTTGTGCCAAAGCAGCAAGAATGACAGCGCGGACCTGAGGACCAGCGTGGGCACAAACCTCACCAATATTCTATTACTGCTCGTTTCTGCTTCAGAATCCCGCAGTGCATCTTACTGTTTAGAGAAACGCTGCCACCAGGCCCTCGCTGCTTGCCCTGAGAAACAGGTGGACAGAGACCTTTGCCTCCCCAGAGATCTGCTTTCACCACTTGCCGCCTCTTGGCAAAGCAGTGACAATTTCAACTGTTTCCAGTGCTCCAGAAATCAGAGTATTCATTTAAGTTTCCTGGAAAGAATATTTTACCCAAGTCCTTTTTGAATCATAATTTTGTTTTCTCTGGGAAGCTTTCTCCCCCATGTGGAAACCAAACATTACTTCAGAGGCTCTGGTCAGAGATTTGGGGGTGTCACAAGACCAGTGACCCACACTCCTGCCGCCCAGAGCTGAAAATAAGGGCAGGTAGCAGGTTTCTGTCTTTTCTTCAGAACCTGCACTTGGATTTTTTTCTGTGGCCAGCCGGTGAGAGGACAGAGCTGTGAAGTAACTGAACTCGAGTGTCGGCAGTGCGGCGAGGGAGGAAGGATGGGGCCAGGGCACACCCACACCTCCCGCATGGGCTTCAGTCCAGAAACCAGGGACCACGGCACTTTGGTGGTTGCCGTATGTGCATTTGAATGATACCTGAAATGTTACAAGTAACAATTGCCTATGCCATTTTGAACATCAAAAGTTGGTATTTTCTTGGGGCCCAGCGATAGTCCAGCAGGTAGGGCGTTTGCCTTGCATGCGACCGACACAGGTTCGATCCCGGCATCCCATATGGTCCCCTGAGCACCACCAGGAGTAATTCCTGAGTGCAGAGCCAGGAGTAACCCCTGAGCATTGCGGGTGTGACCCAAAAAGGAAAAAAAAAGAGCTGGTATTTTCTTTTACTGTGCATTCTTTCCGTTATTAGCGCATGGTACATATTTGTGGGGCAGGTGTGAGAATTGACTGTGTTTCTCAACAGGACCTGGAGGAGCAATTGGATGAGGAGGAAGGGGCCCGGCAGAAGCTGCAGCTGGAAAAGGTGACGGCGGAAGCTAAAATCAAGAAGATGGAAGAGGAGATTCTTCTGCTCGAGGACCAAAACTCTAAATTTATCAAAGTAAGAATATTTGTATTAAAAAGTTCATTTTAGAATATGGAAAGTACGTTGGGCTGGAGAGAGAGTCTAGCGAGTACAGTGCTTGTCTTGCATGTAGCTGACCCACGTTCAGGCCCCCAGCTCTACATAGGGATCCCGGGCCCCACCAGGAGTGATCCCTCACTATCAGGGATTGACCAAACAGAATGACAACAAAAATAAAATATGTTGGAAATATACTCATTAAATGGGAGTCAAAGATAAAATCCTCTAATTTTACTTTGCTCACTTTTCCATGTGTGTGATTAGATAGATTTCTAGAGACACAGGCCGCAGGTTTTAAAACCACCAGATACTTCAAGCCTTGAGATTAATTTGTGAGTTTTGTGAGCATTGATGACATCTTCCTTCTGTGTAGAAGCATCCTTTGTCCCTGATTGTACAACTCAGAGGTTCAGATCACTGGACCAAGCTCTGGTGGTGGTGCAGGATAAATGAGCTTTCCTAAGAAAACAATGTTATGAGAGGAAATACCCAAATTACTTCTTTCTTTTTGCTTTTATTCTCTTCCTGTTCAATGTTGGTGTGATGTTATATGGCGTGTTGGGGTGGGAGGGTCACACCCATCTAGCAGTGGCACTTAGACACTGCCCTCGTGCTCACCAGGATTTACACCCCTGTGGTTGCAGTGTCGCACATGTGCTCGCCAGGGGTCACACTCTTTAGCTGAGACATACATCTTTTGGGCGTCCACCAGAGGTCACTGTAGTAATGACACATATGCTCCCCACGGTCGCAAACCCTGTGCCACCCCTTTGTTGTGGTTCCACACAGTTCGCCCCAGAAACAACAGAGCTGCCAGGATTGTATTTGGCAATTGTGGCAACATGGAATTGAATGAATGAGCAGCTGTTCGGGCACTTTATGCCACTGCACTGCCCTATAGCCCCAAAGTCGTTTTCTAATACCAATCCCCTATGATGTTTTGAGCACAGTCATTTTCTTTTTTCTATTCAGGAGAAGAAACTCATGGAAGATCGCATTGCAGAATGTTCATCGCAGCTGGCAGAAGAGGAGGGAAAAGGCAAAAAACTTGGCCAAAATCAGGAATAAGCAAGAAGTAATGATATCAGATTTAGAAGGTTAGTGTTTGAACCGGAAATTGTAGGGTTAGACACGTGAGTGTTTAGATTTTATTTTAATCAGAACATGCACTACCAGCAAAATAGGCATACTGGTTTAATAATAAGTGCCTTCTGTTTGGATTCAAATACAAAAACAGGTTTATTGTATTATCACAAGTACTTGTGATACAATGGTGATCACCTTTTAAACTTTCACTTTTTAAAAAAAGAAAATTTTATTATACCACCATGAGATATTCAATTACAAAGATGTTCATAATTGGGTCTCTGTCATACAGTGTTCCAGCGCCCATCCCTCCACCAGTGCCTCATTCTCATGATACTCCCTCCCACCCACCCCCATCCTGCCTCTATAACAGACCCTTTCTTTCTTTCTCTCTCCCTCTCCATCTCTGTCTCTGTATTTCTCTCTCTCTTCTCTTACACATTGTGGCTTGCCCTACAGATATTCACGATTTATGATGTAAGTTTTTATGTGTACATTCAATGGTGAGTTCTAGTCTGACATTACCATTCCCGTTCCCCATCAGCCACCCCAGTTTGCTACACCTAAAATGATCATTACAGTGTATATATGTGCAAGATCCTGGTCCTAAACTTGATTATTATCTGAGTCTGTCCACCCGGCCGCAGAGTGGCCGCGCGCCTGCACAGCTGTGGTTCTGGTCTGTCTCTTCACCGGCTTTGCTGGTGTGGTGGCTGCCTGCTCGTAGACACGCCCGCTGGGCCATGGAAATGGAACTTTCACTTTTAAATGTTTGCTTTACACTTTTTGCTATTTCGGGACGAGGTGACAGCACAGAGTAAGGCGTTTGCCTTGCATAGGGCGGTTGACATAGTAGCGACCTGAATTAAATTTAAGTCATACAAGTCTTTGTACTTGTGTGATTCTAATCTAAGAAAAGCATTAAGGCTCCTACGTCGCACTTCCCAGAGGGCCTAGCTCCTGACACTAGGGTGATAGTGTCACTCTGTGGCAGGAGTGGTGTGGATGAATCCTAGTGTTCCTGTGAAAGGGAAGAGTAGAAACTGAAGAGAGCGTGTGAAACTCACAGCAGCAGGAGGCAGGTTTGACGGTGGAGGAGGGAAGGTGCACGGCCGTTACTGCGCCGCTGGAAGGTCTGGAAGGTGCCTGTGGGGCTGTGACCACTCTTTAATTAGCATATTGCTTCTAGAAAGAGGGAAAAAACTTTGTTCTCACACTTTATTTAGGTTTTTGACTTTTTTTTTTTGGTATAAGCAAAAAGGGGCATTGGTACGAAAGTCTTTCCCGAGTCATTTTACCAGGCTATGACCTTAGTAAGGAAGGACGTGAAGCAGGCGCTTACCCGCTCTCCGCATCTGCGGCTCGGCGTTTCTGTGATGCTCCAGCTTGGCCTGGGTATTGGCTCCCTGCTGGAGAACTCACCGGCATGCAGGGCCACTAGTGCTAAAGAATCACTGCAGAGTTTTAGGGGACAAGGTAGAAAAATGACTTAAACCTCCGTGCCCACACTCCTGAGCTCTCTCCCTCAAGCCTTGGTGCAAAGCCGGGAATGCAGAAAAGAGGGAAGCGGGGTGGGGGCAGTCACGGACACTACTGCAGCCTTTGCTGAGCCCCCTCCCAAGCCTGGGAACGGCATGTGTGAGAGTTGAGTGTTACGGGTCAGAGACTCGAGTGTGTGCTTATGCCCCGTAAAAGGAAGCAGAGATAGTACGGTGGGTTGGTGCTTGCCGTGCACGAGCCCAAGCCAGATGCTGATCCCCAACGTCACATATGGTTGTGATGTTGAGCCACGAGTAAGCCCTGAGAACCAACAGTTGTGTCCCCGAGAGGTTGAAGGAGAATATGGTGGGGAGGTGCCTGCCTTGCCCGTCCCAGCCCGTTAGAGCCCACACAGCCAGGAGTGGCCCCTAAGCACTGCCAGGTAAGGCCAGGCCCATCACCTCCCAGCAAATAAAAAGTCCACCCTGGGAATCTCCGTGTCTTCCTTAGCACTCCATCCTCCCACTGATTTAACTTGTCTTTAAGTCCGAATGGATTTCAAGTGAATAAGAAATGGAGAGTTTATCAAGGAAATGACAGTTTGAACAAGATGCTTCTCTTCGGCCTGGGTTTGTATTTCTTCATATGGTTGTCATTTACTGCGTAATCCTCAGCCTTGGTCTGTATCTTGAGTTTCTTCATTTACTGTGTAGAGCAACGTTTCCCATCTTCTCCACAGAGCGGCTTAAAGAAGGAAGAGCAAGCGTCAGGAACTAGAAAAAGCCAAAAGAAAACTTGATGGCGAAGCGACTGACCTGCAGGACCAGATTGCAGAGCTGCAGGCCCAGATCGGCGAGCTCAAGATCCAGCTGGCCAAGAAAGAGGAGGAGCTGCAGGGCGCCCTGGCCAGGTCTGTTCCTCCACAGCGCCTTTGTGCTGTCCTGAGTCTCTGTAGGCCGCCTCTGGCCAGTCTCTCCTCAGGGTGCTCCGGCCAGTCACTCCTCAGGGTGCTCCGGCGGTCTCTCCCTCAGGGTGCTCCGGCGGTCTCTCCTCAGGGTGCTCCGGCTGGTCTCTCCTCAGGGTGCTCCGGCCGGTCTCTCCTCAGAGTGCTCCGCCAGGTCTGCTCCTCCCTCCACAGTACCTTTGGGCTGTTCGAATTCACGCAGGCTGTATTTTCAGCAGTGTCTTGTGTGTAGAAGTAGACGGAAGTGGGAGACTAATACCTTATATGAGGAAGTGAAAATATATACATATAATGTGTTTTAGGCAGGGCAGCAAGAAAATCTTTTTTTTTTTTTGGGGGGTTGTCACACCCGGTGATGCTCAGGGGTTACTCCTGGCTCTGCACTCAGGAATCACTCCTGGCGGTGCTCGGGGGACCATATGGGATGCCGGGGATCGAACCCGGGCCGGCACAGGCCGGCCGTGCAAAGGCAGACGCCCTACCCACTGGGCTATCACTCCGACCCAAGAAACTTTTCTTTTGGGGGTATTTGAGGGGACACACCTGGCGGTGCACAGGGCTTACACTCAGATGTCGCTCTGGGTGTGTTCTGGAAACCATATGTGGTGCTAGGGATGGAGCCCAGGGTGAGAGGCCAGAGAGCTAGAACAAGGCGTTTGCCTTGCACACCGCAGACCCTGGGTTCAATCCCGGCATCCCATATGGTCCCCGAGCACCGCCAGGAGTAATTCTGAGTGCAGAGCCAGGAGTAACCCCTGAGTATTGCCGGGTGTGACCCAAAAAAAGCAAAAAAAGAAAGGAAGAAAATTGGAGAATGAGGTGGTCTCAGTTCTTGTTCCTCTGCAGCCGCTTTGGGGCATCCATTTGCCCGTGAACCCTGCCTGTTTATGTCACAGGCCCTGTGTAGCTGCGCTCGTCTCCTGCCATGTGAGGACATGAGTACTGAGTTTCCCAGTGGAACATACTTGAGTTGCTTTACCTCAGAGTCTCTCTCTCGGTGCGCCACTTCCAGGTGCAGCTCAGGCTTAGTTAATTTTATACTCATGCTTGGTTTGAAATAAAAGATACGCATCCCACATCTTGCTTTAAAAATATTTTTTGCACAAAAATAGTTTTATTGAAACGCTTAGAAACATGTGAGGGGGAGTGGAAGGGAGAAGGCGGCCTTGAAGAGCTGCCTTACTCTGTGTACCTCAACAGAGGCGATGACGAGACTCTCCATAAGAACAACGCACTCAAAGTTGTAAGAGAGCTGCAGGCCCAAATCGCTGAGCTCCAGGAAGACTTTGAATCTGAGAAGGCTTCACGAAACAAGGCAGAAAAGCAGAAAAGGGACTTGAGTGAGGAACTGGAAGCTCTGAAGACAGAGCTGGAAGACACTCTGGATACCACCGCCGCCCAGCAGGAGCTACGGTGAGTGGGGAGTCTAGGACCCACCATCTAGCAGGAGCTACAGTGAGTGGGGGGGATCTAGACCCACCGCCCAGCAGGAGCTACAGTGAGTGGAGGTGGGGGGGTCTGGACCCCACCGCCGAGCAGGAGCTACGGTGAGTGGGGGGGGTGGGGGGTTCTGGACACCACCGCCCAGCAGGAGCTACAGTGAGTGGGGGGGGGTCTAGACCCACCGCCCAGCAGGAGCTATGGTGGGGAGGGGTCTGAACACCACCGCCCAGCAGGAGCTACGGTGAGGGGTTGGGGGGCTCAGGCGAGAGTGCGGCCAAGGGCTGACTCAAGACTTAGGGCATGCTTAACTGGGGAAGATGGTGTGGTGTGAGTGGGTGTTTTGCTTATGTGCCCATGCTGAGCACTCTCTCTCCTGAAAACATGGCAAGCGGGATGATGGCAGGATAGCTGTGGTTAGAACCGGTCAGAGAGGAGGTACACGGGGCCTGTGGCTGGGCCAATAGACTGAGATGCGCAGAGTGAGGCGTGGGACGGGGGCGTGGTTTGTTTTCCACCAGGGCCATGTTCGAGGCCCTGGGTTCTCGGTACTGATCGCCTCCTGAATGCTCGTAGCACCTAAGTACCTCAGCAACAGTAAGAACAAGCTGGAAGGGGGAGAGGAAGCAGGGCAGACACCAAAACAGGAAGACACTGGGGTTCTCACGCTGCTACCGGCAACTGCTGTTGGCATGAATAACAGCAGACAACCAGAGAGGAACAGGTGGAAGGTGAGTGTAGGGACCAGGCAAGGCGTGCGGGGTAGAAGCATGCGCTGCAGCCTGGCTCAGTAGGCGGGTGCCGGCAGGAGCAAAGTGAAAGGCACAGGAGTGCAGCCAGAAAAGGTCATCTGTCGAAATCGCAGCATGGCAGCCCGTGTAGAGTCCCCCGAGAGCGGTAACAATGAGCGAGTAGGCAGAGTAGCAGGACTGACCATAACTCCTGATACCATGGGGATACAATTATCAGATAGTTGTCATAGAAGCTTTGAAGTCGTGGTCTCCAGACATGTCTTAGCCTCTTCCAGAATATCTTCTGTACTACCAGACATGCGGCGCCCACCCAGGAATCCCAAGTCTAAGGAAACCTGCTGTTTTCCCTCACAGACACACGCACGTGTACACACCCACTCTCCTACCAGCTGCTCCAAGCACGAGTAGCCCATCACTGAGAAAGTGGCTGAGGTCCAGTGGGATAAGCCAAGAGTGACTGTGAAGGCAGATGTCAGTCAGAATGGACTTAGAACAAGAGAGGAAGCACTGTGGTGAAGTCGCTGGTGCTTGTCTCTGGGGTCGAGACTGCTCACACCAACCCGCAGGAAAGGCTGCTCTCATCGTCAGGGTGTGGCTGATACATTTCTCTGTTATCAACACCTAAGAGTCAAAGGAATTTCATAAGTCAGATACTTACCAGATCAGTAGACTCACTGGCATTTTCAGTCTGTGGGTCTTACTTTGACAAACTAAAGCATTGTTCGGCCTAGGACTCCTTTGATATTTTTGGGTGCAAGTAAGAATTAGAAACAAAGCACTGACCTAAAGACAGTATGTTGCTAGCAGGAGAAATGTTGATGCCTGAAGAAAATAGTAGAGTCCGTGTGGCACTCGGGATAGGGATTGTTCAAGAAATGCTTTATGGAAACAATACTGCTACGTGCCTAGACTCCATGGTAACCCCTTGAAACCTCTCACGCATGTGTGGCCCGCAGTGAACTGGGCATCCCTAAGAAGCACATGACCACCGACCACAAAGGGGAACTAAAAAACGATTTAGTTCAGAATTCTTTGGGCTGACATTTGGAGTTTAGTTTCCTCTGCCACCTCCAACATCCGTTCCTTCCTCCTCAAGAGAACTGACCCGGTTGAATGCATGTATTTTATCTCTGGTGAATTTGCAACGAGCTACACTAGTGACTACGAAGGACCATTTGACTACAACAACATGTAGGCAGCGACTGGGGCATCCCTTTTCTCTTTGCACAATTCATCGAAACTTCTCATACCATTCTACTGGATGTGTATGCACAGAAACCAACATAGAATCAGTTATTGGGTAGATATTCACACTAGGGGACCAGTTTGCCAGAAATACGGTTCAGGACCATTACAAAGTTACTTCTGTCTTAACTTTCAAAGGCACTGTGGCTATTGACTGGAGTGATATTTAGCTTGTTTCCATTTTTAGACAAAGCCACAGGCTTAAAGAAGGTACTGCCGATGATCGATCTAAGGAGTGGCTTATTTGCAGGCAAAGTCTCTACCAGTTAATGAGATGAATTTGTTGTTCAAATTACCTTATTGTTATAAAAATAGTAGAAACTAATATTGACATGGTCTTCATACCCTAATTACATTTTATAAAATTTACTAATTTCAGAACATCCCAAATCTGTCTCATCTTGTACCTGCTGTGTTATTGTACCAAATGCTAGAAACCTGGGGCCAGAGCAATCGTGCAGTGGGGAGGACGTTAGCCTTGCATGCAGCTGACCGGGTTTGATCCCCACATCCCATATGGGCCCAGAGTACTGCCAGGAGCAATTCAGAGACAGGAGTAACCCCCTGAGCAGCACTAGGGACCCATAAATGAACAAAATAACTAAAAACCCTTCTGAAGGAATGCCATCCTTTAACCTGTATTCTGTATCCCTGTCCTTCCAAAGAAACATACTCTTCCAAACCTTGAACCATTTTCTGATGGAGCATTAGGAGTACTCTAGTTCATTTACTTCGCATCAGTGAGTCTGGATGCACTCACTGTCTGATTACCTAGCCCTGGCCCTGGTCCCTCAGCCTCTTTTGAAGGCCTCTTCAGGATTTACTCTTTGCCAGTTTTGTGGCATTTCTGTTGGCTTAGCAGGGCGTTGGGCATCTCTGATCTATCAGTTGCTGATAGATACAGTCAAAAGACCCTTAAAGATAAGACACTCCACTGAGCCTCAGTTGTAAGGAGGCTGTGGAATGGGAGTTGTTCTGGTTTGCGGTTCCCGTACAACAGTAGCAGACAGGCCGGCTTACCGGGAAATGGCACGTCGGGGAATTAGTTCTGGGACGGCTTTAATATTGAAGGACAGCACTTTAAGGATGTATTTTTTAATTTATTTGATCAGTTCTCTGTTTCTCTAAAATACCTGTTTATCTAGTACAAAACGTGAACAGGAAGTAGCAGAGCTGAAGAAAGCTCTCGAGGAAGAAACGAAGAACCATGAAGCCCAAATCCAGGACATGAGACAGAGGCACGCGACAGCCCTGGAGGAGCTCTCGGGAGCAGCTGGAGCAGGCCAAGAGGGTGAGGGAGCAGCCCGTGCCTGCGGGCAGAGTCGCCATGTAGCCCCTGCTGGTGGGCTCTCAGGCGCAGCACGCACAGCGGTTGGCTGCCTGGGAACCCTAACGGCTCTTTTGTTTTCTTAAGATCCAGGGTGGATCCAGCTACTGTCTCAGATCACCTGTTTTTCTAGTGTCTCACTCACTCATATTATTTTCTTTTGATAACTTAGTTCAGAAACCTTTAACAGTGAAGTGTCTTTGGCCATCTGCCGCCAGTGTGCCCCAGGTCCTGGTGTCGTTCCCTTGCCACACTCCGAATCACATCTCCTTCCACTCCCCTTGTCCTGTCTCTACCACAATGATTCTAGTCACTTCATCATTCCTTCCTCTGTTCTCACTGCAGGCCTTCTATCCCGATAAAACGTAATTCCTATTTACCCTGCACCTCCAGGTGAACTGTCTTTGTTACTTCCATAAATATGCCTTCATGCTCTTTGCTCTGCCTTTGGTTTCCCCTTTCTCTTCTCTGCCTGCCAGCAAGCCAGCTTTAGGGAGGAGAAGGTGGAGGTTGGTTTGAATCACACCGCCCAGTGTTGTGGCTATTCCTGACTGTTCAGCAGTAACCTCTGGAAGTGCCTGGAGGACCGTACATGGTGCTGGAGCTCCCAGCCAGCTCTGGCCACATGCAAGGAAACAGCCTTATCGCCTGTAATGTCTCCCCAGCCCTCAACAAGTCGACTTGTAGTTTATCCGTGATGGTGTTAACATCACTGGATGTTTACACTAGTATGACCGTGACTGCTGAACACTCCTTTGCATTGCCTTCTCTAACCTTTATTACCACACTCTCGAGGGGAGCAGGGAGAGAACTCAGTGACACAGCACTCGGCCAGCATCTGCGCGGATCCAAGCTCAGTCCTGGGCACTGCATGGTCCCCCAAGAACTGCAGGGGGTGAGCACAAACACTGATGATGTGACTCCTGTAAATCCCGAGTGTCTGGTGTCACCGTCCAACATAGAGGTCTGTGTTAGAGCACTCTTAGCAAGCCCTGCTTCCAGTGTGCAGTCACAGGTCATCACAATAAAAGCAAAGGGTCAAGGAACAAGCCCTGTCCAGTAGCCTCTGTCATTTTCATTTGAAAGATGAAGAAACTGAGGCTCAGCAGTATTGAATAGTAAAGCCAGAGCCACACAAGGGGCAGGTAGAAGCCCAGAGCTGGCCCCGAGCCCACGTGACCCCCAGCTACACTGCTTTAAGAACCCAGCCTGGGAGCCAGAGCGATAGTACAGCGAGGAGGGCATTTGTCTTGCACGTGGCCGACCCAGGTTCAATCCCCAGCATCCCATATGGTCCCTAGGCACTGCCAAGAATAATTCCTGAGTGCAAAGTCAGGAGTAACCCAAAAAAAAAAAAAAAAAAAAAGCCTGTTCTGATCACCCTATGCCAACATATAATATTTACTCAGTTTCTGTTCTACTTATGGTTATTCATTTGCGTTTCTATGAATCATATCCCAACAACAAGATTTTCGGCTCCTTGTTAATTAAAAAAAAAATTCTTTTTTAACTAGCAAACAAGTCATATACAAAAGATGGCTACTCTTTTGTATGGTTACTTGAATGGTTACTCTCTAGACAGGATACCCTGCTGACATAGCATTCCTGCACTGAAAAGGTTAAATTACATGGTGTGGTGGTGACCCCTGGATTCTCTATCTACTGCAATAAGTAGGGTGTGTTCCTTTAAGAGAACTCTTCACACGTCACTTGTGTTCCCATTGTTCGATTTGCTCAGCGGGTGCCAGTAATGTCTCCATTCATTGGGCATGAGGTCCATTACTGTTACTGTTTTTGGCATATACACCACGGGTATCTTGCCAGGCTCTGCCATGGCTCTGGGTTCATCCGGGGCCCAGTCTTTTCCTATGTCAGACCATCCACCATCGAGGGCCCACGGGGCAGAGCCCTGGGTGTGTAGACAAGCCTGTCTCCTGTCTGTCACCTATCAGCGCAGCTGGGCACCGCAGCCACACCTGCAACATCTCGAGGGGCAAACTCTTCACATGTAGAGAATAATATATTTTCATTCATTCAGCAAACTGGATCAGGTATACATCTCACAAATACCAGTACTTTTTATGGAATATTATAAAAATAAAAATTTTCCTTCCCTTTCCTAGTTCAAAGCAAATCTGGAAAAGAACAAGCAGGGTCTTGAGACAGATAACAAGGAGCTGGCCTGTGAGGTAAAGGTGCTTCAGCAGGTGAAGGCCGAGTCTGAGCACAAGAGGAAGAAGCTGGATGCCCAGGTGCAGGAACTCCACGCCAAAAGTCTCCGAAGGAGACAGGCTCAGGGTGGAACTGGCCGAGAAAGCAAGTAAATTACAGGTAAGTCTGGAAAGTCAGCACAGCCCACGGTAGTCTGTCTGCAGTTTACCTGTTACCCCGTCTCGTCTCAGGGATGAGTCCTGAGGGCTCAGCTTCTCCCTTGGTGTAATAAGAGTGGAAATAGGGGGTGAAAATCGACATCCACTACTGGAGGTTGTTTGTTTTTCTTTAAACTACTGCTGTTTTCTTACCTACTGCTGCTTGATGTTTAAATTAACACCACCTTTTCCATAGAAAAGTTGGGCAGTTTTGATGTATTAAAAATATAAAAACCAACTTAGGGCTGGAGTGATGGCACAACGGGAAGGGTGTTTGCCTTGCATGGCTGACCCGGTTCAATCCCGGCATCCCAAATGGTCCCCTGAGCACTGCCAGGAGTAATTCCTGAGTGCAGAGCCAGGAGCAACCCTGAGCATCGCTGGGTGGGATCCAAAAAGCAATCAATCAATCAATCGATAGATAGATGAATTAATAAATAATATACTTTTGCCCCCAAATATTCATGTTAATCTTTACTCCTAGGATATAATTAAGGGGCAGAGTTTCTTCTTTAACAGTTTTCACTGCAGAAGTGTACGCAAAGGGGGCAGAAGCGATAGCACAGCAGGGAGGGCGTTTGACTTGCTCAGACAATCTGGATTTCATCCCTGACATCCCATACGGTTCCCCGAGCACTGCCAGGAGTAATTCCTGAGAGGAGAGCCAGGAGTAACCCCTGAGCATCACCAGGTGTGGCCCAGAAAGAAAAAAAAAAAGTGTATAAAGTCATCATATAATCAGAAATAGCTTGAATATCTAATAGTGGATTTCTACATAAGCAGTGAAAAGTATTATTGTAGATGACTGTTTCTTGAGGAAATGCATATATTTTGCTCTGCTAAAAATGACTACAAACCATTTTAACTTAACACCTTCCCCTTATTGGGTGATTAACTAGGAGGGCCCAGGAGTTGCCATGTATTGGAGTAAAAGGATTCAAGTGCAGGAGCAGTCCCCAGGGTGGGATCCGGAGTAGAGGCTTCCGGCGACCTCCACTGCACCAGCAGCAGGAGGATGAGGTCAGCAGGGAGGCTACAGTGCTCAGCAGTCTGGCGGGGCCCATCCCTCTTGCCTGACACATAACCAACTTGCAGGCCCCAGAAGGAAGCAGATGCTCGCATAAATCACATCGTTTGCTCACACAGAGCCACTCACTGTGTTGGGAATTGTGAGAGTGCTCCTGAAATCTAAATTTGAAGATTCCATCAAGGACCCACACTGTAAGAGGGAAAACAGTGTCACGCCTCCTCTGTTACCATCCCTATGCACATCTGTGGACCGAAATTGTGTTGCATGCACGTGTGTGTGCTCGCACAGTTCCAGAAAGATATTCCTAAAGGAAGACACTGGAAGCAGCATTATTAACTATGTAGATGATGGGACTGCAGGGTGCATCTGTGTGCCAGACAGCCCGCAGTCTCGCGTCGCCACGCATGGAAGTGTCTGGTGGAAATGTTAGACTCCAAGAAGCTCAACTTACCCCCATAGCTTAGAGAACTGGGATGGAAGTGGGAGCCTCCGAAGGCCGTTGCCACTTGCTGCACATGGCCAAGGCTATGAGGATGAGCTTTATGGAGGACCTTGCTAAAGTAAACAGATAGGGGTATATTCAGCTTAAGTTTCGTGTGTGCTTATGTCCTCTGAACCCTTCTATTTGCTAACACAACTAGAGCACAAACTAGAATAAAGGCTACCCCATTATTCCTTCTGTGTACCTCTATAATATATCCCATGTTCACAAAAAAAAAAGGTAATGAGTCTTATACCAAGGGTGTTTGGAAAATATTCTAGAGCTAGTATTAAAGAGGGAAATGAAAAACCAGTTTCATATTATTCATAAAATCTCACCATAAGAAATATCTAAATACTCAAGATTGTGTGTGTGTGTGTGTGTGTGTGAAAATGAGAAACACTTAACAAATTTGCATGTCATCCTTGCCCATGGGTCCCCCTAATCTGTATCATTCCTGTTCTAGTGTATGTGAAGCCAACACAGTGCAGGATTTTTTAAGAATTAAAAAAAGAATTTTTTTTCCTGACTACTAGAATTTAAACTTTTTTGAGCCTCTGTAATTATTGTTTCAAAATCTGTAAGAATATGGATTGTGGCAGGCCGCAGGCGTAGTGGAGGGTTAAGGCACTTGCCTTGTATCGTGGCCGACCTGGTTCAACCTCCGGGACCTCCTGGTCTCCTGAGTAGCACCACTGCTTCATGCAACCCAAGCTACCTTCCCCTGAAAGAGAAGGGAGAAATTACGGATCGTGCCTGCCTTCCTCAGGCATATGGAAAGAATTAAAATAGAGCAATCGCCCATCTGAGCTTCTTCACATACACGATAAGTCGTTCTTTTAGAGGTTTTGGTATAAGTTTTTCTCTTCATGATTTAGAAAAGTAAAATATTAGGCCCTTCCCTGTGTGGACTCCACCCTCTAGTCCTTCCAACAGAGACTGATTTTTGTCTACTGTGGTTGGGATCTGCCCACTTAGGCACCTATGGTGGGCAAGAGACCTGGTGGCGAAAGCTCCTTAAATGGGTTGAGCACCTTCAGTAATATTCCACCAGTAATACTCAAAACAGTGCGGATATTTAAGAGTGGTGATTCCAGGCCCTTTCATTTGTTCCCCAGTTGAATTAATCTTTTACTCCTTGCAGAATGAGCTAGATAATGTCTCAACTCTTCTGGAAGAAGCCGAGAAGAAGGGTATTAAGTTTGCTAAGGATGCAGCTAGTCTTGAGTCTCAACTACAGGATACACAGGTAATTCTGGAAGTGATGGGCCTTTGCAGAATTATTTCTCTCAACTATATGCTGTTGAAACATGCCTGTCTTATATTTACATTCTTATCTCCTCTTTCTGGCTTTATGTTACACTTGGGGGGTTCAGGGTTTTGTAACACACCCACTAGTACTCAGGGCTGACTACTAGCTTTGTGCTTGGGGGGGTCACTCCTGACGCTGTTGGGGATTGAACCCAGGTTCCTGCATGTAAAACTCTCTCCCCAGAATCTGGACTTTTTATTTGAAGCCGTAACCAGTGTGATATGCAGGAAATTCCCACTACAGTTGTGGCTCCAGGCAGAATCCATGGTGCCTGTGTCTGGTGACCCAACACTGCCTGGGTCATGGATATCCTCAACTGTTGGTCCTATTGCACACATGTAGATAGTGGCTGTTTTAAATAAGATACGTATTGTTGACAGGCTGAGAGATTGTACAGCTGGTAGGGCGCTTGCCTTGCACACAGCTGACCCAGGTTCGATCCCCAGCAACACATGATTCTGGGCCCAGATCCAGGAATAAGCTCTGAGCACTGCCAGGGGTGGCCGCCCCCAAAATTCTTGGTCTCCAATATATTTTGCTTGTCCTTGCAAGCCCATATTCTCCCTTGAACAGGTTCTCCCTGCTTTTTCTACTTTAGCGAAGCCTGTGTTGTCTCTTAAAGCCCGTTCCTCCCTGCTCCCCACACCAGTCTAAGTAAGTTTCATTCAATAAAACTACCTTAATCACCCAGAGAATAAAATAATTATTGAAATTTCCTTGCACTAACCTATAAGAAACAGTCCAGCTTGTGAAAAAGGTTGAAGCTCATCAAGCTGTTAAAGCGTGCAATGAATAATTTGTTAGCAGTATCTTCGACTTGGATGAAAATTAGGGTAATGACATTGATGACTTTGAAGTATTGGAGCACTGTTTCCTTAGTTCTATTAAATCTTTAATCCAATATTAATTCTTACTTAATTTTGTAGAGATTTATGTGCCTTTGCCAGCTTCTGGGCTTAGATGTGAGGATTAAGATGACAAAATCTTATATTTTAAAAAACAAATGACCCATTGATACTGTTAAAAAAATAAGATGATAAAATCTCAACGACAAAATGGAATAATTGTGCAGCAGGGAACAAGCTTAACGTGATTTGGTTTATACTGTGATGAGGCACATCCCAGCTAATGAACCTGATTCTATATGTGCCTTCAGATTCTTTCGAACCTAAGGTCGTTACCTTAGGTGAAAAGATATGTTGGCATTTATAGTTCAGGAATTTTAAAAGACGGGGGAAAGTATAAAAGACAGGGGCCAGAGCGATAGTCCAGCGGGTAGAGCATTTGCCTTGCACACAGCCGACCTGGGTTCGATCCCCGGCATCCCATATGGTTCCCCAAGCACCACCAGGAGTAACTTCTGAGTGCAGAGCCAGGAGTAACCCTTGAGTATCGCCGTGTGTAACCCAAAAAGCCAAAACAAAAGAGAAAAGGAAAAGTATAAAAGACAAGCAATTAAGTTATCCAGAACGAGTCAGTCCTAGTGAGAAATGCCAAGGCCTGAAATAATGCAGGGGCAAGGAATTTGGTGAAGCCTGTGAAAGTGACTGATGCAAAGGCGGGATAGAGGCTGGGTATCTCGTGCAGTCCCAGTCCCTGGCCTTGGGGCTCTCGGGGAAGAGCTGCCGTTCCTCAGGAGTGAATTTAAATAAAATTACACTTGACTTACTTAAGCATTGACTTTTATTTATAAAAATAAACAGGAGCTTCTTCAGGAAGAGACACGTCAGAAGCTGAACCTGAGCAGTCGGATTCGGCAGCTGGAAGAGGAGAAGAGCAGCCTCCAGGAGCAGCAGGAGGAGGAGGAGGAGGCCAGGAAGAACATGGAAAAGCAAGTCTTGGCCCTGCAGGCCCAGGTGTGTGTCCTCTCTCGGGCTGTGGTGCCCAGTTGTACGTATTCAACCGCTAATCTCTGGTATGCGGAGTTCTTTCATCTTCCTTTGGGAGAGTTCATTGGATTGTGTTAAATTAAACTCATTAAGTGTTTTTCCCTTTGGTTCAGTCAAAAGCTGATATTATCTATGCTGGTGATGATGTTAAACTCATTTAAAATAAAGCCACTGCCCTATTTCAGCTCGGTAAGGTTTCACGCCAGCCATCATTTAAAGCACGTAGCAATGATAGAGGATGGTGTTCTCACGGGGTTGTTTGTCTTTGTTCCTCAAGTGCAAAAACCAACTGAAGTTTTAATACTGGTTGGGGTTTTTTTTCCTTTACATAAAACCTAGTTGGCTGATACTAAGAAGAAGGTAGATGATGACTTGGGAACAATTGAAAGTTTGGAAGAAGCCAAAAAGAAGCTTCTAAAAGATGTGGAGGCACTGAGCCAACGCCTGGAGGAAAAAGCTTTGGCCTATGACAAGTTGGAGAAAACGAAGAACCGCCTCCAGCAGGAGCTTGATGACCTGATGGTGGACCTGGACCACCAGCGCCAGATAGTCTCCAACTTGGAGAAGAAGCAGAAGAAGTTTGATCAGGTGGTTCTCTACTTCTGTCCCCAGACTGCAAGGCACACCACATGTTTTCACCTTGCAGCCTCACTTTTGTCGTTTTGGTTTAAAATTCAGCCTTATAAGGAAATGTATGCCATCAAAGCCGGGGCTGGGCAGATAATGCAGCATGTAAGGTGCTTGCCGTGCACGTGGCTGGCCCTGGTTCTATCCCTGACACCACATACTGTAGTGAGCCCTGAGCCCTGTGGTGTATTCTCCCCACAAAAATACGATAAAACATATAAAAGCAATACATATTTATATCAAAATTAATTGAATAGGATAGAGGGAAATAAAGAATAATAAAAGTAAGAGGAGAGCCTAATTGGTACTAAGTGGGTAAGGCTCCTGCCACGTATGCAGACCAGGTTCAGTCCATAGCACTCCACACAGTCCCTGAGCACCAGCGGCTGTGGCCCCCCAAAAATAAATAAAAACAAGAAAAACAAAAATAATCTTGTACTAGTATTCCCATATCATTTATATGAATGAGAATTTCTTGACTTTGATAGTTAATATATCACATTGCCATTCCAAATAGTTGTTAGCAGAAGAGAAGAACATCTCTGCTCGCTATGCGGAAGAGCGAGACCGCGCAGAGAAGCAGAGGCCAGAGAGAAAGAAACCAAAGCCTTGTCGCTGGCCAGGGCCCTGGAGGAGGCCCTGGAGGCCAAGGACGAGTTTGAGAGGCAGAACAAGCAGCTGCGGGCAGACATGGAAGATTTGATGAGCTCCAAGGATGACGTGGGGAAGAACGTGAGTATCTAAGGCCGTGGTGCCTTCAGAAGGGGAACAGGCAACTTCTTAGGGGTGCCTAAAGGGTGTGGGGATGTTGACGCCAAGAGCTCAGGAGTTGGAGCCTGTGTATAAACAGGTTAGTCTTTGGAAGGGCTGTCGGGTTCGCTGAGCCCCGGAGCATGTTCTCAGGAAAGCAGGAGGGGAGCTGTTTTGTGTACCCAGCTGCTTGCACAGCCCTCCCTGTCCGAATCTGCACCTGTCGGAGGAACTTTGAAGAAGAGCCTGACTGCCTGAGCCGCAGGGTTCCCTCAGACGGAGCATTAGGTCTTCCGTGAAGTGAGCAAGCAGTGATGCGAGAGGCCCCCATTGTGCCGCGGGGGACAATGCTTTTGGTGGCTTTTTTCTCAGATTGGAAATATCTATCACCTCTCCTTCCTCCAAGATGATGTTTACGCATGGCTCTCCTCTGCATTAAGAATGTTGCGGATAATGAGACAGCCTCAGGCTGGGAGTCACAGATGAGGGTCAGCCCTTGGCTTTTCCAGTTTCACTCTGACCAGGGGGAGCCACTTACCTTAATTCACGAAGCTAAACTCCTATAGTGGGAAACCCTAGGAAACCCTCGAGGCTTCTCTTTCTATACCTGTAAGAGAAAGAGGCTCGTTTTCACAGCCATACTGTAAGGGAGGGAAGACATGCTCCCCCTTGCTGAGTCTCTCCTGCAAAAGACTCCGGGTGTAGCCTGTTGAGGTCTCTGGCCAGGTCAGATTCTGAGCGAGTGGAGCACCCACAAAGAAGCCTCCATGATCCACTCTGGGGTAATAGCTCCACTTTGTTAGGTGGAGCAGGGAGATTGAAACTGGGGGGAAAGAGGAACGTGAACTCTGTATCAGCCAGTCAGGTGGGAGGGAGAAAGGAGGGCGTGGACTCTGTCAGCCAGTCAGGTAGTCGAATAAAAACAGGGTGTGTGCTTAATGTGTTTCGACACAGTATCCCCACTGACAGGAAGCAGCAAAAAACAGCCATGACTATCCAGTGAAATTCGAAGAGAGAGCTCCACATCTGATTCTGTATTCTTATTTGCTCTTCGTTATTCTTCTGGAAAATAATCAATAGTCAGGCATTTCATTTGTGCCTGTGAAGAGCCCATGCATGGAGAGACACACATGCCCTTCCTGTGTATTTAGGTCTTGTGCTTGCCCCTTGACATGGCTGTGAACCCCAAAGGGTACTTCAGAGTGCCTTGCATGTCTGCCTGAAGAGTTGTCGGTGGGGATGTGGCCGTCCTTTGCAGAGAGCAGGTGAAGGCTTGTGGTAGGGATCCAGAGACCTGTCTGGCCGTTTGGCTAATACACCTTAATATTTCCACATTTTTACATGTAATTTTCTGTATGAATAACCTCTTCCCCCGAAAGAAGGGAAGATACTGTATTAACCTGCTACACATCCAGCAGGCAAATGGCGTCTCAACAGATTCCTCTGCCCCATGTGCTTTTCACTGATCTTGGCCTATAAAGGTTTCTTAGCTTCAAGGTCTTCATAGGTTAGTTTACTGAGAATAGAGCACATATGAATAAAGAAATCAGTCCTGTGGTTTGAAAGGCAGACTCGGGAATGAGGAGTAGCCGCGTGGAGCTGAGAAGGAAACCGCGAGGTGCTGGGGGGCTGCCCGGCACAGCTGATGCACCGTGGGGAGGTTGCTTTAAAACAGCAACACGCTGCCTCTGTACCCCTGCCCAGGACACACTTTCTTGCGGTTTAGGTTCATGAACTTGAAAAGTCCAAACGGGCACTCGAGCAGCAAGTGGAGGAATGCGGACCCAGCTCGAGGAGCTGGAGGACGAGCTGCAGGCCACGGAAGACGCCAAGCTCCGCCTGGAGGTCAACATGCAGGCCATGAAGGCCCAGTTTGAAAGGGACTTGCAGGCCAGAGATGAGCAGAATGAAGAGAAGAAACGGTTGCTGATTAAACAGGTAGGTCAAAGGCAGAGGGGCTCTGAAACAAGAAGTCACTTATTTCACAGAGCCCAGAGTTAGTCAGTCTCCTGTTACTTTAGGACCGATTTGCTAGTAAATTTAACTTGGTCAGTTGCCAATTTTTTAATTTAATAGAGTGGTCTTGATTTTCTATTTCTCAATGGCTGCCTACAACCTAGATACTCATCAGTTTAAAAGCCCTTAGTGGGATGCCGACCAGGTTCCATCCCCAGTATCCCATATGGTCCCCCAAGCCCTTCCAGGAGTAATTCCTGAGTGCAGAGCCAGGAGTAACCTCTGAGCATCAGACAATATGGCACAGAAACAATTAAATTTAAAAAAAATAAAAGCCTTTAGTGCATTCAGGGAGCCTATAGTTTGACTCAAGTTCTGTGAGCCTTAAAAAATGTGGGAAATGACCGTTAGGGCTTCTGACAAGGTGATTCTGTGTTTATCTAAAACTCATGTGCTCATTAAACCATTTTTAACTGAAAAATAATGAGTTGTATTTGAGATACTCCCTCAAGTTTGGAATCTCAGATCTAACTTAACTTGCTTTCATTCCATTATTATTAATAATTTATTGCTGAGGATTAATAAGTTAGCTTGAACTTAGTACTTTAAAAAAAAAAACATTGACTCAGTTTCTGTGGGCCAAACGTTAGCGTCTGCGCAGCAAGGTTCAGCGTCCAGCCTGTCACCCACGCACCCACAACTATAGCATCTTACTCCAGGGGCCTCTTTGAAGGCTGAGCCCTGGAGGCAACTTTCCCAGGAAGATGTTTTGCATCTTTCAGCTTTGTTGCATCACCTAGACGTGAGCTGAAGAGCAGGGACTTTGCCTTTCTACCCAGCCGCCAGTGGAAATGGTTTCTACCAGATACTGGTGAAGTGTCTCCTTGAGCAGAGCCTAACTACGATTAGGGAGTGATTGCTCCTCGCTGGCAGGGCAGAGCACGACACAGTACCCAGAGCCTTTATCCGAGGGCCCGCACATAACCCAGTACTGCCCGTAGGTGCGGGAGCTGGAGGCCGAGCTGGAGGATGAGCGGAAACAGCGGGCTCTTGCTGTTGCTTCAAAGAAGAAAATGGAAATAGACCTCAAAGACCTTGAAGCTCAGATTGAGGCTGCAAACAAAGCCAGGGATGAGGTCGTCAAACAACTCCGCAAACTACAGGTATGTGCAGCCTGCGGTCAGTCTCTGATGTCATCCAACTCTCCGAGATCAAGCACGATTATCTTGCTGCCAAGCTCAGCACGGAGTTGTCACCCTGGTGGTAGTTGGACATAAAGATGGCGTGTGTATCCCCACTGCCTGCGGGAGATGCTTGCCCCACTGAGTCTTGGGTAGAGCTGGAGTAGTCACCGGGTGAAGCATCTGCTATGCTCTTGGGCTTTCAGCAACCATCATTTACTGTTTGTTCTGTTTAATGGAGGCCTCCCCCATGTACTGGTCAAAGGGGCAGGGATCACGTCCAGGGATGCTCTGCCAACTAAGCCGTGTAGTTGAATATTAGAGCGTGAGAATGTGGTGCTTCTCTGCCCTGCAGTGCTAGGGATCAAACAGGGCCTGGGCACAGAGGTCAGGTGCCTGACCTTTGTCCTATCTCCCTGACCCAGCCCTGATCATTCTTTCACATGCCACCTGAGGGGACGGTGTGTCAACTTGCCCCTTTAGTGTTACGAGCCTTTCAGTCAGATCATAGCAGATTTAATCAGGCTGTGGCTCAGCAGACGTGCAGGTTTTCACTATCACCGTGAATATGACACTTCTTTGTTCCTGCTCGTAAACATGCCACAGTCTGGTAAACGTGCCACACTTCCTCATCTGTTTGTTTCTGCACACTTGGATCATCTCCGTCTTTCGGTGCTGGAGAGGATGCTGCTAGAGCTATGCACGTGCACTGTTTTGAACAGGTGCTTTCCCTTTTCTTCGGTATACTTAGGAGTAGAACGGCTGAATTATGTTAAGTTTGAGAAACGGTCAAAATTCAAAGTTCAGTTTATTTTTCTCTTTTGTTTCTTGAGCAGTGAAATGACTACCTAATTCAAAAGTTTGTAGAGGGCAGATAGTACAGCAGCTAAGGCACTTGCTTTGCAAACAGCTCATCCAGTTTGGATCCCCACATAAAGAATACAGCCAGGGGCCAGAGCAGGTAGGGCATTTGCCTTGCACGTGCCAGACCCAGATCGATCCCCAGAATCCCATATGGTCCCCGAGCACCGCCAGGAGTGATTCCTGAGTGCAGAGCCAGGAGTAACCCCTGAGCATCACTGGGTGTGACCCAAAAAAAGCAAAAGCAAAACCAGAAGTGATTCCTCAGCACAGAACCAGGAATAAGGGAGGTGTGGCCCCAAAACCATAAATTGTTTTAACTGTTCCAGGAGCCAGAGTGATAATACAGCGGGTAGGGCACTTCGTACACAGGCATGAAACTGGGTTTGATCCTGGGGGCCTCATATGGTCCCCTGAGCACCTCCAGGTGTGGCCCCCAAAACAAAAAGAAAAAAAAGTTCAAAAAGTTATAGAAGAATTTTATTCTTTTAGTTTTTAGTTCACTTGTTTTTGTTTTTGAGTATAGAGCCAACCTTTTCTTTCCATTGTAAATACTTATTTTTCCCAGCACCATATAATTTTTAAGTTATTTTTCTAGAGGCCACACCCCAATGAAGAGGCTGCACCTGGCAGTGCTCAGGGGTCATGAATGAGGAGTGAACTCGGGCCTGGTGCTCAACTGAGCACTCCCCGGCCCCCAGCCCTTCCCTGGCCCCCCAGCACCTCCCCAGCCCCCAGCCCCTCCCGACCCCCCCAGCCCCTCCCCTGCCCCCAGCCCTTCCCTGGCCCCCCCCAGCACCTCCCCCCAGCCCCTCCCGGGCCCCCCAGCCCCCTCCTCGGCCCCCCAGCCCCTCCCCCAGCCCCCAGCACCTCCCCGGCCCTCAGCCCCTCCCCGCCCTCCAGCCCCCTCCCCGACCCCCCCCCAGTCCCTCCCCGGCCCCCAGCCCTTCCCGGCCCCCAGCACCTCCCGCCCCCAGCCCCTCCCGGCCCCCCAGCCCCCTCCCCAGCCCTCCAGCCCCTCCCCAGCCCCCCAGCCCCTCCCCGGCCCCCCCAGCCCCTCCCCGGCCCCCAGCCCCTCCCGGCCTCCCAGCACCTACTGGGCCCCCAACCCCCTCCCGGCCCCCCCAGCACCTTTTAACAAGTTGCACATGAACTGCCATGGCTTGTGACTTGCTCTTCAGAGTGTCTATAGACTTGTCTTGATTTCTGGACTCTCAGTTCTGTTCTTGATCTTACGTTTGTTCTCAACATTAGTATCACTCAGTTCTGTTACTCTAGCTTTGTAATTTTTTTTTCTTTTTTTGGGTCACACCCGGCAATGCTCAGGGGTTTATCCTGGCTCTGCACTCAGGAATTACTCCTCGTGGTGCTCGGGGGACCATATGGGATGCCGGAGATCGAACCCTGGCCAGCATGGGCCGGCTGCATGCCCTACCCACTGAACTATCGCTCCAGCCCTAGCTTTGTAATTTTGAAACTGGAAAAGTGTTACTTCAGTTTGTTCTTTTTCTAGATTATTTTTTACTGCTCCTTGAATTTCGTACTAGTATAGCATTCATCAGTTTCTATCCCTCTCAGAAATGAGCAGTGATACTGTGTTGACTCTACAGACCAATGTGAGAACTTCTGCCTTCTCAACATTAGCGCTTTCATAAACATGCCTGTCATTTAGTTAGTTTTGGGTTTGCAGGTTTTTGTTTGGAGGCCACACCACGGTCAGCATGGGTCAGCCAAAAGTACGTGCCCTATCTGCCATACTATTGCTCTGGCCCCTATTTAAATGATTCCTATTTTTTTTTCCTTTTCTTTTTATTTTAGTGATGTTTTACAGTTTTTGGAGTACAAGTCTTACCTTTTTTTTGTTAAATATATACCTAAGTATTTCATTCTAATGCTTTTATAAAAATGTAATTGCTTTCTTAAGTTTTACAATGTTTATAGTTAACATGTAGATGTTACTTAAGTTTTTTAGTATAAATTGTTGTGGTCTTATAACATTGCTGAACTTATTTTTGTTCTTGTGGTTTTTAGTGGCTTCCTTTTCATTTCTTGTATATGATCTACACAAGATCATAGTTACCTGCAGGTAGAGCTTTCCAATTGGTGTCTTCACTTTGTTTTGACCTAATTAATGAGACTCTTCATTACATTGCTTCTGTGTAACTGTGGTGAGATCTGACATCTAGCTTTTATCGATCTCGGGGGACGCATTCATCCTTTGGCTCTGCTATTAGCTGTTGGAGCTTCACAGGCTGTTATCAGAGCTGAATTTTCCTGTTATTTGTAACTTAATGTGTGTATGATGAAAAGAGTCAGATTTTGCCAAATGCTTTTTTCAGTGTTTACCGAACTGATCATATCATTAATCCATAGATACGCCCCACTTCAGTCATAAAGTGTAACTCTTATACACTGACTCTGGACTCAGGTGTTTGCATCTGTGTTCATAAGGGATAATTATCTAAAAACTATAGATAGATAGATAGATAGATAGATAGATAGATAGATAGATAGATAGATAGATAGATAGATAGATAGATAGATAGATAGATAGATAGATAGATAGATAGATAGATAGATAGATAGATAGATAGATCATACATACAACCCATATATATAGATATATGTAGATATATCTAGATATGCATATGACAAGTTTTATATTATATACTGTGCCTATTAGCAGTCTTTTTCATGTTACGTCTTTCGGGAGGTAGTGTGGAAGACCTGGAGACCTCATGCATGCACAGCATGTCTCCAGCACTGAGCCGCATCCCCGGGCCTTACGCAGTTATTATAATGATTACTTTTGTAATTTAGGGGGTAAATGTGTTTAAGAACTAAGAATGAAAAATGTCCCACCTGTATTTAATAATCCTAGGCGCAGATGAAGGATTACCAACGTGAATTAGAGGAAGCTCGTGCATCCAGGGATGAGATTTTTGCGCAGTCCAAAGAAAGTGAAAAGAAACTGAAGAGTCTAGAAGCCGAAATCCTTCAACTACAAGAGGTTTGTTTGCTTGCTTTTTACATCAATAAATATGTGCCCTGAAATTTGTCCAAGATCACTTAAAAGGTATTTTATCACTGTATCCTAATGTAATTTTATTATATATTTTTAACATAGTACTAGATCATCTTATGGCTTTAGTTCCATAATTTAGTGATCCTTTAGACACTGCTTGGTTTCCTATGTATGGAAAAAGGCAGGGGAGCTGATTTTGTAACCCTGCAGGCCATTTTTTCATGCTTTCCTTAGAAAGGAAGGGTTTACTTACTGCTGGTCAGCATCAGGATCGCATAAACAGCATATTTCATTGGATTTCTACGTGAATCATCTTATCAATTATCTATCAATTATTTCAACTTCTGGTCAAGTTTGATGTATTAAAGTATCATGGCAAAAAGACAAGTGGATCTTTCTTCTTAATAGCACAATTGAGCTATAAAGAACTACATATATACATTTCTATATAAATAATAACCAAATTTTACTCAAACCTAGGAAGAGCAACTTAACTTGAAAATGTAATGTCTGTTAACATGAAAAACCCCTAACACCTAGAATATCTTGCCAAAGACAGCTGTAACTATAGAGCTTTCAAGAATGAAAAGAAACTCCCTAGATTCAGAAATAAAAGAGGAAATAAAAAAGCAAAGCAACAAACAAGGACCAGATTCTGAGATCAGTCATTGTGTTCTCAACCTTATTTCTTTTATATCATCTTATTCACTCAAATTGTTCTCTTATTGCTTGAGTTAAGCATTCATGACATCAGTTTTCTATATTTCCTCCTGTCTAATATGTTCATAAATTCCCCCATGTGCTATTTTTACTGAATCCTAGAAAATTTGATGAACTGCGTTGTGTTTAGTGCATGTTGAGTGTACCAGCTCTAGTGTATAGTGTACAGACAATCGTGCTAGTAAAAACACGAGTAAAGTAGAATGTCTGAGATGTGGAGTACCTAGTCCTCATGGACTATCAGTAATACTCCCCCAAAAATCTCCTTTCCCAAATGTGACTCTGGGGACCTGCCTCTGGATAGGATCTAAGCATGCTCAGCTGCAGGGAAATGCTGCAGCGCCCTGCACAAAATCCGGGAGCAGGGTCAGGGATCCCCTTCTGACCCAAGGGAACTGTGGCCAGCGGACAGAGAAAGTCGCAGGAATCCGGCAAAGTCAAAATGTTTTACTTAACACAGGTTCAGGCATACAAATCAGCAATAGGAAAAATTCTGTGCTTAGGATTCCCGGCTAGGACCCCCGCCACGGGTAGGCCAAGATGGCGGCCACCACGTGTAAAGGCCCTGTAGAGAAGAGACAGAGAGAGGGACCCAAAGAGCTTGAAGAGAGGAAGCAGCCCAGTTTTATATCCCTGCAACCCACACCTCCCACTTTTATGGGAAGCCAGCAGGGTCAAATCCCTCAGGTAATTTCTCCCAGACCTCACCTAGCCCTTTTAGATGTTAATGTCGCCAACTCAAGATCTGCCTAGGAAATGCCTCTGCAGGGTAGAAAAGGGGTTTCTGAGATGGCATGCACCTGTACCAAAGACTATACTAATGCCAGTTAAATATTTCTCCAAGCCTTCACAAGAGTCTCCTCTTTACTTCATGGTAGTTTGTATTTTAGTTGCCTTTGAGTTATCAGGGAGCCATGCTTGCTTGCTTGGAGGCAAACAGCATTTCTCTCTGGTCTAATTACTTAAGGATCCAGCGTGGCCAGGCAAATATGCTGGTAAGATCTAGCTAGTCCCACGATGATTGTAGTAGTATGAGAGAATATTTATACCAGCCAGTATAGAAAACATGGTCAGATAAGACTGCCACATTCAGACTACCCCCCTATCTATGAAGTGACCTGCAGGAGGCAATCCAGGGCAGTGCAGAGGCTCTCAGGTGTCCTGCAACACTCAGCATTCTCAAGTTTCTATAAAGCTGAAATTAATGTCTGCCTTCTGGTAAGAGGTATCTGGAAACAGAAAGGGGAAGAGACAGAACTAGAAAGCCAGCTCTGCCCTGCCCAATTTCTCCTCTTCCCGCTAACACCTTTGATCGTCTGGTTTAAGGTCTTCTCCTTTGTCCCACGGGGTCCCTTTGGCCTGCCAGCAAGCAATACGCCCAGCCCATGCACAGGAGCCCTGTAGGGCCTCAGAAGCTGGAACCCCAGAGACGGGCTACAGTCAGAAGCACTCCCCCACCCCCGTCACATATGACTCAAACCCAATAGTGACACGTCCTGAATTTCTACAGTTTCTGTCAGCTAGAGTCCTTAGGGTCCAGCCAGGCTTCTGAAGGGCTTCGATCCTGCAGTTTAACAAAAGCATGTGCTGAACACACAAATGATTCCTTCCATGCAGCCCTTTTTATCCAGCATCATAAAGACATGTTTGAGCCAAATATTCCTCTTTTGGAGAGAGAAAGGGAAAGAAATAAAGAACCTGCCATGGAGCAGGGCTGGGGAAGGGGGGAGGGAACCGGGGATGTTGGTGGTGGGAGATGGGCACTGGTGGAGGGACGGGTGCTGAAACACTGTATGACCAAAACCCAAACATGAACTTTTTAATTGTATATCTTTTTTATTTGTATATCTCACGGTGGTATAATAAAATACTTAAAAAAAAAAAAAATATTCCTCTTTTGGAAGGGGCACCTGCTAGGAGGGGGCCCGGAAAGGAAAGGGAACGAGAATCCATGTCTTCCTCTATCACTGACCAGTGCTGGGGTTTAGGGAAAGCTGTCCCGTCTGTGGGCCTCAGTCTCACTGTCCTCATGAAGGGCTGTGGCAGCGCTTTTATTTTATTTTATTATAACACCATGAGGTTCTCCTCACTTTCCTCTCTTACACATTGTGGATTGTAATACCTACATTTAGAGGTTAACATGTGTATCTTTTGCCTATATTCAATGCTGTTCTCGGATGGTATCATTTTCAATGATTATCGGCACACTGTTCCCTTCTCTGTCTTCCCTAGCTCCCACACATTTGTGCTATACCAGGTTTTGAAATATCACGCGGCGCCGCGCGGCATTGGGATCAGGCTGTGTCCAGCTGTGGAATCCAGACTAGAGGATGACTGTGGTTGTGTTGCGCGAGGTTTTCTGACTTCTGGGAGCCTGGCGGGGAACAGGCCAAGGAGCAAAAAACCTGTCCCCACCCCAAGACGCCCCATCAGTCTAGCACAGGGCCGGCAGGCAGACTCCGCCCGCACCTGAATACCTGGTGTCCGCCATGAGCCCCAGCAGCAGTTCTGGGCGGGCCGCCAGGTCTTTGTGGAGGGAGCCGGGGTGGGGGAGGTGGCCCCCTTTGCCTACATTTAATGCTCAATTCTAGTCTGGCGTTACCATTTCCAACAATTAACAGAACAGTGGTGTATATTTATACCCCACAGATGAATGCAGTCCTTCTATATTTGTCCTTTTCCTTTTGACTGATTTCACTAGGCAGCTTTATTCTTCACCTTGGGATGGGAAATGTGCCATTCTTCTGCCTGATGTGAATCTTCTTTCCAAAGAGAAACGTGAAGTCGTTTTAATCAAGCAGTTCTTCCTCTTTAAGCTGATTCCTGCACTGTTCTCTGAGGAGTACTGCTGGTCCTCACCTTGGAGAGGCCGCAAGGTCCAGTCAAGGCCTATTCTATAAGCCAGTGCTCCTCCTGTGTGCCAGTCCACAGACGGGCAGTTGCAGCCGTTGCAGTGGTTTTCAGTCTTCCAGCCCCCAGGGCCCACATCAGTCAGGCGGTTGTTGCAGACCTTGGCTCTAACCAGTTTTCTGGTGCTTTGCTATTCACGGGTAAAGTCGGTCCCATTCTGGGTCTGAATAAAACTTATTTTTATGAATAAGCAGCAGCAGCAGCTTCTGCAGATAGGAATAGAGCTCTCTGCAGCAAACTGGAATTTCTCTAATCTCACCACATGCAGTGGATGTGGAGTTGCCTGAGAAGGCAGCCCAGCCTCCAGGCACCGCCAGGTTTTACCTTGGAAAAAACTATCACAGCCAGATCCTAAGTCAGAATCTGAACTTATTTAGGAACTTGCTTCATCTGAGCGAGCCCGAAGACACGCCGAGCAGGAGAGAGACGAGCTGGCGGACGAGATCGCCAACAGCGCCTCTGGCAAGTGAGTCTGGGGTGCAGGTGACAGGAGCGGGTGGCAGCGGCAGCCCCAGGCACGGGGTGTGCTGCTGGGCTGGGACGGCTGAGGCTGCCCTAGCGCACGAAGGAGTCAGCCACCGCTCACCCGCCAGAGCCCGGAGAGATGAGCTCAGGTGTGCACTCAGCGGATGTGGAGGACTGACCTGGTTCCCAGAGGCCAGCGCCTCATGCCACGCCTCATTAGGTTCCACAGCAGATTCCTTTGACTGCCTCTTTTCTGAAGACAGTCTTTGCATAAGTCACCTTTCCCCACCCTCGTTTGTCCAGTTAGTACCACACTGAGGGTTGGTTCGTTGGAGTCTTTCTCTAGCAGGCCACAGTGAGGAGTTGGAATTTCTCTCGGTGACTGGAAAACCGGTATCGAAGCTAGGGATGCACTTAGGAAGCTTTTGTCTGTGGTGAAGAGCTGGGGAGGCAGCAGGGAGGCTCACCTGAAAGGTTAATGGTGGCAGCGGCAGAAGGTGACAGCACTGGCTGGGGCGGCAGCCTGGTGGCATCAGTGGCGTGTCTGGAACATGGTCAGTAGGACTTGACAGAGTGGAACCTGGTGACAGGGAAGAGAAACGGCGAGAACGTTGCTGAGTGGGTGGGTCGGGCGCCCTGTGGGCTCGGGCGAGCAGCACCCTCGGGTTGGGCGCCCTGTGGGCTCGGGCGAGCAGCACCCTCGGGTTGGGCGCCCCTGTGGGCTCGGGCGAGCAGCACCCTCGGGTTGGGCGCCCTGTGGGCTAGGGGCGAGCAGCTCCCTCTTGCCCCGCCAGGTCTGCGCTGCTGGACGAGAAGCGCCGCCTGAGGCCCGAATCGCGCAGCTGGAGGAGGAGCTGGAGGAGGAGCAGAGCAACATGGAGCTGCCTCAACGACCGCTCCGCAAGACCACACTCCAGGTGGGCCGGAGCCCGGCGCCGCCAGGGCCGCGCTGCCCTCGGCCACGCCTCACCCCGCCCATCCCTCCTCTCCAGGTGGACACACTGAACGCGGAGCTGGCCGCTGAGCGCAGCGCTGCCCAGAAGAGCGACAACGCCGCCAGCAGCTGGAGCGGCAGAACAAGGAGCTGAAGGCCAAATTGCAGGAGCTGGAGGGCGCCGCCAAGTCCAAATTTAAGGCCACTATCTCGGCCCTGGAAGCCAAGATTGGGCAGCTGGAGGAGCAGCTTGAGCAGGAAGCCAAGTGAGAGGGTTTGCTACTGCCAGGGCCAGGCTCAGCCTCAGTCAGACAAAAATGGGGGGGTTCCCTGGCCCTCAGGAAGCTCCCATGGTACAGAAGAAATGCCAAGATTATGTACACAGACCATGCGCGAGAGTGGGAGCCGCCAGGGAGCCGGTCTGGCATTCAGCTCCCAGACTGAGCTGAGGGCTCCTTACGAGTGCCCCAGGGTTTCCTAGGTGGTGTCAGCTTCCATAATACAAGAGGTCCTGTGAAATACTTTTCAAACAAAGCTTTCATCCCAAAGGGAGGACTTGTTTAACATTTCCCATTCTGTTGTATTGCAGATGGGGCAGTTGGGCCGGGCGCCCCTGTGGGCTCGGGCGGAGCGGCTCCCCTTGGGTCGGGCGCCCTGTGGGCTCGGGCGAGCAGGGAGCAGTACAGTTACTGGGAGCTAGAGCAGACCTCCTGATTCACCACTTTGAAGTTGCCTGAGACCCAGAAATGCAGGGCCCATGTTCAAGCCCAGCTGTCCCCTTCCCCAGCTTTCTGTATACTCGCTGCACTCCAACAAGGGTTTGTGGCTAATTTTAATTAAGCAACATTGTATCTGACTCCAGCTGACTCCATCACTTTTTATGACATTTGTCAAAGGAAAAAACTTTGTTTACTTTTTCTTTCTTTTTTTGGGGAGGAGTCACACCAGCTGATGCTCAGGGGTTACTCCTGGCTCCGCACTCAGAATTTTGCTCAGGGGACCATAAGGGATGCTGGGGATTGAACCCAGGTTGGACACGTGCAAGGCAAACGCCCTGCCTGCTGTAGTACCACTCTGTCCCCAGGCGTTTGTTTTCTGGGCTTGACTCCAGAGCCTTATACATGCCCGGCACGTATTTTACCAGTGAGTCACATCCCCAGACAGTAAATTTTACATTGAAATGGACTCTTTACATTTTTTGTTTATCTAGGCTAAAAATTAGCTAGAACTCAGCAAAGGGTTTTTTTTTTTTTTTTTTTTTTTTTTTTTTTGCTTTTTGGGTCACACCCAGTGACGCTCAGGGGTTTCTCCTGGCTCTGCACTCAGGAATTACTCCTGGCGGTGCTCGGGGACCATATGGGATGCCGGGATCGAACCCAGGCCGGCATAGGCCGGCCGCCTGCAAGGCAAACGCCCTACTCCACTGGGCTATCGCTCCGGTCCCAAGGTTTATATTTTAAAAGTCTTGGCTCAATGCGATAAGTAGCTTATGTAACATCCGATTTTCTAAAACTCAGTGAATAAAGTGGTCCTACCTACTAAAGCAGGAATCGGTATCAATATGTCAAAGGCAGTCCATATTGTGACCAGAGGGACGGTTTCTAGGCCCTGGAAACTATTTCAACATGTTACCTTCCAGAGGAAATAAAAAAAAATTGTTTTCCTTTTTCAAAAGGGAACGAGCAGCTGCCAACAAATTAGTGCGTCGTACTGAGAAGAAGCTGAAAGAGATCTTCATGCAGGTTGAAGATGAACGCAGACACGCCGGATCAGTACAAAGAGCAGGTGAGAGAGCAGCAGGACTCGGCAGTGGCCAGGACTGCCTGAGCAAGGACACTTGTGAGGATTTGGCCAGCTTAAGAAAATGTAATTTGTAACTTCATTCCGATGCTGCTCACGACTGCCAGGCTCTCCTGGGTGAGGGAAGCTGAGGTGCAGTGTGCCATCGGGCAAGAACATGCCGGAGCACTTTGGGATTAGAGCCTCTGTTTAATCCACTGAACTGCAGGCTTCTGGAGTGCAGAGAGTGCATCCTGTGCTGTCCACTCCAGGCCCCAAGGCATAGGCAGATGGTGAGATGGAGGCCGTCGCTATGGCCTAGAAAATGAGGGAGATAAATACACTAAGTGTGGGACCTGAGTAGGCATCAGGAAGCGTGTGCGTGTGTGTGTGTGTATACTCAGGGATACCTGTGGTGCTGGGGATCAGATTAATGCTTTGAGAAATCTCCCTTACCCTCGGAATGTTTGAGTTTTGGAGAATCAAGGCCATGTTCAACAGGACTCTGAGCTGTGGCTGGGTGTCGACTGGCTATAACCAGGCTCTCCCTCGGGCGCCTCGCCTCTGTCATGAGGAGAGTTGCCCGTGTGGACAAGATGACTCACTACCTTTGGCCCAATCTCCCTTTTCTTTCCCTGCTTTATCCCCCACCCGCCCAACTCTCAGGCAGTTCTGGGTGGATGTGGGCTGGACTCAAGGGGTGAGCTGGCCAGTCATACTTTGGCCATCCAGATGGCTCTTCCAGAGTAGTGAGTGATTTTGTGCTTGAATCAAAGTCGAGCATCTAAAACCCAGAGTGAGAGACATGGAAATAAATTCCTCTTCCTGGGGCTGATGGTTGCCTGCAGTGTGGACTCTTTCGTACTCAAGAGAATAACTATTCTTTCATGATCCCATTATCACTCCTGTGAAGATACTAAACACTTTTTTTCAGTAGACAATCAGAAAATTTGGGGTATTTTTTTAATTTTCCTTTTAGCTCTATAGACATTGGCTTTGCTCAGAATGGCAAGCCTCAGTGTTGTGTCAGACAACACACAAGCCTACGTGTGCATGTGTGACTGTGCATTATCTGAGGCCAGAGAGCTGCACCCAAACTCTGAGGGTGGCCACGACACTGACCAGTATAGCTTGACTTGGTTTGTATAAATCCCCAAGATGGAGAAGGCCAATGCTAGGATGAAGCAGCTGAAGCGCCAGCTGGAGGAAGCGGAAGAAGAAGCTACACGTGCCAATGCGTCAGGGCGCAAACTCCAGCGGGAACTGGATGATGCCACTGAGGCTAATGAGGGCCTGACCCGTGAAGTCAGCACCCTGAAGAACCGGCTGAGGTGAGCCACCCTGGGCACCTGTGAGAGGCACCGAGTCAGACAGTCTGCACCCAAAGCCTGCAAACACGCTGCTCACTGGCTTGGAGGTTTACTGAAGACATGTCTAGGAACTTGAGTGACAGTATAGTGGGTTAGGGCATTGCCTTGCATGCAGAGGAACAGGGTTTAATCCCTGGCACCACATATGGTCCCTGAGCCCTGGGCACTACAGATGTGACCCAGGCACGACCAAACAGATTGTGTCCGGCCCTTGCTTTAAGTCAGTCCCCTCTCCCGTGTCAGGACGTCTGGCCGTGGTCAGTGCTAGAGAGGAGTGAGAGCACTGGGCCACTCACCTCTTCCCACTCGCCTCCCGCACTATACGCATGTAAGATGTTAGGCGAAGCATGCGGACGGGCCTAAGCTAAATGCTCCCAGAAATGCAGTATAGGTTAGCTAGCCCCGGTGCTGGTAAACTTTCCACAGAGCAAATTCATGTCCCATTTTTGTATACAGTGAGCTAAAATCATGTGTGCACTTTGATTTAAAAAAGTTGTTCAAAGGGTGATTAAATGCAAAAATGAGGACCAAAAAGGCACTTGCCTTGTACGTGACCAACCTGAGTTCGATCCCCAGCATCCATATGGTCCCCCTAAGCCCACCAGGAGTAATCCCCTGAGTGTTGAGCCAGATGTGGCCCCCACAAAAAAGAAAAGGCTTTATAAAAGAAAGCTTATAAGTCTACAATAAAATATTTTATTCATCTTCCTCCCGTTTCTGTCAGGCAGCCATGCCTTTATTCCAGCCAGCCCCAGTTCTCTGTTCATTATCTCTCACCCAGGGGTCACAAGTGAAAAATCACTCATGTGTCTAAGGGCCCAAGCAGAAGGAGCGGGAGAGGGTGGGCACTGGAAGAAAATAAGGTCAGAAAAAGCTGGGAAAATCGTGCCAACAGGAAGGCGGGAGAGAAGGTGACGCTGCTCAGTGTTTGCTGCTCACCACAAACTCCCCGGCCCCGGCTGAGTGGCCTTGAGGCAGGCCACGAGAGAGAAGTTCTCAGCCTCAGCCTCTAGCCACACATGTCTGCTTTGTTCTCTCCAGGCGTGGTGGCCCGATCAGTTTCTCTTCCAGCCGATCTGGCCGGGCGTCAGCTGCACATTGAAGGGGCTTCCCTGGAGCTCTCCGACGATGACACGGAAAGTAAGACCAGTGATGTCAATGAGACCCAGCCACCCCGTCAGAATAAAGTCCTAGGAAGCACGTGGAGGCAGTACAGTGGGACACGCGGAGCTCACCCAGCACCAGCCTGCCTCGGGGCCTCCCTGGAGATGGAGGGAATGGGCGAGCTACAGGATTCCGTGCTGGAACATCTACAGTGTCTTAAGGCTCTCAGCCTCCACTTACTGTATTCTGCTTCAGACTTAGGTACAAACCGCTCCCCTTTTTATATATATACACACACAAACATACACATATTAAACAGACTCTCATCATTGCATCTCTTCCATATATTCGATAAGAGACCATTTTCTAATATGTGTTAGAAGAGCACTCTTCAGACAAACTCCAGACCCTCGTGACCAGTCACTGGGTTAATGGGGCTGCCCGTGGCCATCGCTCAGTCACTTGCATGCTCTGTCATAAGGACAGGTGACTTAGTTCTGTGTTCATGTGGCCCCCAACTCCTCAGCCACATAAGTCTCTTAGAACGTTGTGGAACCCACACTGCACTTGTATCTCTCATTTCCTTCCAATAGTGATCAACACTATTTTCAGTGAGCAAACTGTGAAAGGGGCTTTGGAAAGGTTAGGGAGGCGTGAGTCAGACTGGGGAAAGCAACATCTATTTGGGGCCACCATGCCTGTCTCCCTCACATCGGGGTGTCCCCACACCTATTCAGGTGAACTGTCCTTGACCAGGCTACTTTACGCATAGAAAGAATAGTTGGCCCCATGCAGCCGAGGTCAAGGGAGCATGACCTCGGTCATGCTGGCCAGGTCAGCTGGCTCCCAAAGAGCTGCCCAGCCCTCTGGCTCTTCCGGCCTTCTGCTGGCTCAGGAGCAGGCAGCTGTGGGACCCTCAGCAGGCCGTGGCGAAAGGCCCTCCCTTGCTCGCCTGGCTCCCGTGCCGACCTTGCAAATTCAGCCGCTGCTTTGAGCCCAAAATGGGAATACTGGTTTTGTGTCAGATACTTCGAGGCTTACTACACCTCGGAAGCAGATGCCCTCTGCCTGAATGTTGACGTGCCAGTGGATGTGAACCCCTTCATTTTCCCTTCTCCCTTCCCTCTGGACAGTGTTATAGTGAACATTTAGCATTCTGTTTTTGGTTGATAGTTGAGCAACTGACATACAGAAAGTGCCTTAGACACTACAGTACTAAGACAATGTTAAATATATTATTTGCCTCTGTAGCAATTTAATGTATTAAGTTTTGACTGTGCTCCATATCATGTACCTCTCTAGTCAAAGTGGTATTATAAACATTCAGTGACAATGAATCAGTGTTAATTATAAATCCTAGATCTTCTGATACGTGCTTGAAAACACAAACCTTTTGGGTTAAAAGCTTTAACATCTGTCAGGAAGAATTTGTCATGTGGGTTTGGACTCTTTGGTTTCCCTCCACCCCTTTATGAATTGTACTGGCTGTTGACCACCAAACACCTACCTGACTGCAAATATCTTTTCTTGTATTCCCATATTTCTAGACAATGATTTTTGTAAGACAATAAATTTATTCATTATAGATATTTACGCCTGCTTTGTTTCCTTGGAGGAGAAAAGCACCCATTGAGAATAAACAGATCTCAATAAACAAAAGTAATCATGTGAACATGGAATATTTTTTTTCACCTTGTTCTTGATTTTCCCGTCATCTGATTAATGAGAGCTAGTCTTAAATGGCTGTGGCCAAGCTCACTTTTTCTGTGACTACTACACTCCCAGAAACTGTCAGGTGGTGAGCTACTAATTCTTTGCCCAGTCTTCACAACCTTATTCTCACCAGAATTTTGAGGGAAAAAATGCTGATTTTTTTTTTTTTTTTGGGCTGGAGCCACATAGCGTAATAGGGCATTTGCCTTGCACACAGCCAACCTGGTTTCAATCCCCAACATCCCATATGGTCCCCCTAAGCACTACCAGGAGTAATTCCTTAGCATCGCAGTATGTGATTCAAAAAAGACACCACCACCACCACCCCCAATTTTTTTTATTTTTAATTCCATATCCTCAGTCTGGTTCTGGTGGTGCCAATGACCAGGCTTCTTAGTAGTTGGGATGTAAAAAAATGGACATTCTTCCTTTCTTCTGTATTGGGGGGGGGGTGGGGGCGCTGAGGGAGTGCAATCGTTTCACAACTGTGTCCTTCACCCTTGCAGTTAGATATTTGTGAGACTCTAAGGTTTTTCTCAAAAAAGGAATTCTTCCATGCAACCTGGTTTAAGCCATATTAATGCCATCCTGCTCCCCAGGAGAAACAAAATCTACCCATGAACTGATTCTCAAAAAAGTGGTGGCTAGAAGAAACCTTTATTCACTAAACTCACTAATTACATGTTCGTTGTCTTAAAAAAAATAGTTCCTAAAACCTGGTACAAGGAAGATGGTTATTGGAGGAGGGTTTGTGAACATGACAGACTCATCCCAGAGGAGTTGTAAGCTCAGACAAGTATTGGACGCTCAGAGGTGAAGCACAGAAGAGATGGGGCTCTGGGAGCTACAACTCAGCTGAAACATTAAATGTCTTAAACACAACATGGGAAATTTTTAAAGGCATGTTCCAGAGAATATGCTGATCCAGAGACTCACAGACATGGGGCAGAGCTGCTACTGGCTCTCCCTGTGCCCAGCCGCCACGAGGCACCCGGGAGGGATGGCAGGTTCTAGCCCTGGCCCACCACCCCAGCAGAGCCTCGCAACAAGCCAGACGACCCCCACTCCATGAGAGTCGCCATTTTTCACATCCAGACTTCCCCCTCGTCAGAACTCCACCCAGCAGACAAGCCTATCACAGCCCGGCTCACTCGGCCACTTGCAGCCCCGCGGTCCATCAATAAATGCTGGATTTAGAGGTGACTACAAGAGTATGCCACCCTCATGGCAGAGCCTGGCAAGCTACCTGTGTCTTATTTGACATGCCAGATACCAGTAATAATTATAGACCTCATTCCCATGACCTGATGGAATGGTTTGAGGCTCTTTATGTTCCTGGAGCAAGCAGATGCCCTTGGGCTCTCCTAGCATGAGACAGGACATACGGAGATGTTACTGGTGCCCGCTCGAGCAAATCGATGACGAACGGAAGACAGTGATATTCCAGAGAACTATGCTAAATTCTTAGCATAGGTCTTCAGGCCAATTTGAGTCATCAAAGAAAATCAAACTTCAAAAAATATTTTAATGAATCTGGGCAACTTTACAGAAAAATAAAAGTTCACCCCAAAATAATTTTCAGTCTTTTTTTTTTTTTTTTTTTTTTGGCTTTTTTGGGTCATACCCGGCAATGCTCAGGGGTTTCTCCTGGCTCTGCACTCAGGAATTACTCCTGGCGGTGCTCGGGGACCATATAGGATGCCGGGGATCGAACCCAGGCCGGCATGGGCCGCCACGGCAAGGCAAACGCCCTACCTGCTGGGCTATCCCTCCGCTCCACAATTTTCAGTCTTTTCATTTATTTTTAATAAGGCTGTAGTTAGTATATTAGTATGTATAATCTTTCCTCTGGTCATTCCTTCATGTTAACACATGACTGCTCCTTTCCTGGGCCGCTGGTCTTTCGTCGTCCTGACCATTCCCCCATCAGTGTGCTGCTGCTACTGAGAATGTCTTTATTCACTTTTACTATCAAAGTGGTATTGGTCCCCAAAGGTTTTTTCCAAGTTTTTTTAATAGCTTTTACCCATCTTAAAGACTGAGAATAATGGGAACAGTAAAATAAAAATTTAGTTATTTTTCTGAATTGTAGGTTATATTAGGATTTGTAGTGGGTTTTCCTAGTTAAAATGCTATTAAGCCCATTGCTTACTGACAAGAACAGGGCTCTGAGCTAATCTAGGTGTCCCTATTTGTTTATCCAAACAAGTGCCCAGGTCCGCAAGCCTACTGCAAACCATGATAGAGGAGATATCTCCATATCTGAATGTGACAGCATCAAACTTAGCAGAAAACTTTATCAGAAAAAAAGCCCATATAAGGTACAGGACACACTAACCTAAATCCTGACAGTACAGTGATGAACCACAGACTAAATTACAGCCTTACATGACATACAGTCCATTGATCTCTCAACAAAGCTTTATCTACTTTCAAATTTACCTTCTTCCATGCACTACCTCACAAAGTCTGTTATGTTAATAGTTACCCAATATTAATGCTTTTTTTGATGGGGTGGTTCTGATTTTGCGCATCACTTTTCAATAGTTATAGTACCGGTTGTCAGATAATATGCTTTAAGTTATAGGAAATGATTCACAAAAATGCTCCCTCCCCTATGCCACCCTCATTTCCATTTCTAGGAAAGATTCGAGTAACATCTGTGTTTTAAAGGCAAACCTCGTATGAGAAATGAAGTCTTTAAACTCTGGAGCAACAGAGAAAAAGGATCTATAAAAAGAAAAAGTGGGCTGTAGAAAGAGTATGCCTACATCGTGCAGGCAAACAGGGAAAACAAATGGCTGCTTGCTTAGACTCATCTCCCCACGTCAGCCAGGTGACCTGGTTAGCAAAGGAGACCAGATCTCCCCTGGTGGTCATTAAAAGCTATTAGTTTAGAGAGACTCCAGATCCACCGATGCGCAGCTCGGCCCTATGGAGTTCCGGGGAAAGGCAAAAGGCTCGGCCAGCGCCTGGTCGTGTCCTACATAGCTCCTAGGACCTGCTCACCGTGCAGGCAGCCGCGACTGCTGGACTCGGAGCAAAGATTGGGAGCCTCCGCCCAGTCCCCAGCCTCCAGGCTCAGTGGGTGTGACCCTGAGCTCCAGCCACCACAGCCAACCGCCACAAGACAGAGACTCCAGATTCACGGCTGCCCAGGCACGCAGAGGCTCAGCCGCCGCGGTTTAATCTTAGACACAATGGATTTTAGCACCAGGTCCTTTCAGGATCTTTCTCGTTTGTACACTTCAACGATCATTCTATTTGCATCAAACTGGAGAGGTTGATATAGCATGCAGAGCCTCAGACGCAGCTGGGGGAGCTGGAACTCGGCCTTCCCTTGGCTCAGCTGACCATTGGGCCCCCAGGAGGACAGATGGTTTTTGGGTGTTGGCCCATCACCTCTGGGGGTACCAGATGCAGCCGGATGAGACTCGCCCACCACATTAACCACCATTTTCGCTGTCCAGCACATCAGAGCCCACCCAGGAGGGACGCTGACCTCAAGACCAGATTAACAGAACAAAACAAGTTCAAGCCCAGGTAGGCAGCTCCCAGAGGCAGGAATCACCGGAATTCATCAGATGGAGCTGGGGTGGCCCATTCCTCTCTCCATTTTGTCTGAGCCCAGTGGCCCCGCCCATGAGCTGCCCTGGAAAGACCATCCATAGCATGCAGAGCCTCAAGAGCAGGTGGGGAACTGGAACTCGGCTCTCCCCAGCTCAGCTGACCATGAGGCCCCCAGGAGGACAGATGGGCTTTGGGAGTGGGCTCATCACCTCTGCGGGGTCCCAGAAGCAGCAGGATGAGACTTGCCCACTACATCAGCCGCCATTTTCGCTGTCCTGACGCTGCAGCACATCAGAGCCTGTCCAGGAGGGATGCTGACCTCAAGACCAGATTAACAGCAATACGAGTTCGAGCCCAGGTAGGCAGCTACCAGAGCAGAAATCACCGGGAATTCGTCTGATGGAGCTGGGTTGGCCCTTCCCTCTCCATTTTGTCTGAGCCTGGTAGCTCCGCCCAGGAGCTGCCCTGGGGCAACCAGCCATAGCATGCAGAGCCTCAGACGCAGCTGGGGGAACTCGGCTCTCCCCTAGCTCAGCTGACCATGAGGCCCCCAGGAAGATAGATGGGTTTTGGGTGTTGGCCCAGCACCTAGGTGGGGTCCTGGAAGCAGCCGGATGAGACTTGCCCACCACATTAGCTGCCATTTTTGCTGTCCGGACGCTGACCATGAGGCCCCTATGTCGCACGGCCACTTGCAGCCACGTGGTCCATCAAACTAGGGGAAATAGTTATGTCCTTTAATGTACTGCATTCTACGATGTGTAGGAAAGGTAGGCAGGAGGGAGAGATAGAGAAGAGAGAAAAGATATACAGAACCCGCCAAAAGTAATTGGGGTGTGGGAGGAGGGAGGGAGGTGGGGACATTGGTGATGGGAGATGGGTTCAGGTGGATGGATGGGTGTTGGAACACTGTAGAACCAAAACTCGAGCATGAGCATATTGCAATTGTATGTCTAAAAATAGTGTAATAAATTTTTTTTTAAAAAAAGCTATGAGTTTATTCTCAGCACCACCAGCTGTGGTCTTGGGGTCAGGGGCTTTGAGGGTGGGGGGAAAGAGAGTGAATGAGTCTTGCCATTTTCCTCAGAAGACTGGAAGTTAAGTGCTGTGTACAGCATGAGACACCAAGTTCGTTTCTAATGAATTACCCAAGAACTGAGTTGACAAGTAACCAAAGGATGGGTAAGGGCCCATAAGAGGGTTCAAAGATCAGTCCTTTTAACTTGGGATCAACTTTCCCTTTTGTAAACTGAAGTAAAACCAGCTCATCATGCCCCCAGGTGGCAAATATATACTTTCATGTGCTGCACTTGTGATTCTATGTCCTAGCTTTAGCTTCTGGTTCTTAACTAATTATTGAAGTATAGTTTCTGGACATTCAGCTAAAATGACACAGAACACTGACTCCTAATCCCATGCAGGAAAATATGTCTGGATCCAGAAACAAGAAATTAGGAAGTGATGAGATGGAACTACCTGGGCATAATGATACACTTTTACCACCTGGAAGATGAGTCGTCAGTGAAGGGTGATGGGGAAGATGAGTCGTCAGTGAAGGGTGATGGCGGTGTGGGCCCTACTTTGCGAGGTTCTTCCCGGGGAACAACCTAGACAGGCAAGAGCCCTATGGCAAAGGCTGCCAGGTGACCTTTAGGGAACAGGACTTTTAGATCAGTAGTAAATGCTCTATTTGAGCAAAGTAGCATTTTGAACCAATAACCCAAAGAACAAATGAGACTGGGGAATCCACCAGCTTCTTCATGGAGTCCTGTCAAGGTCTGATGTCTTAGGGCGTGTGCTGGGACTTCATGCTGAGCAAGTCCTGGAAAAAAAGCACGACTGCCCTTTCCTGGGCCTGGTCCATGTCCTCACCCTAAAGGCTGGTGCCATCCCGTCAGTGACAAGTGGTCCCTCAGCTATAGGCTCGCCTCCGCTCATCAGCTGACTGAGCAGCAACTGGCAAACATCTGGATAAAATGGCCTTAGGAGTGTTCTCCTGGAAAGGAAGAGTGAAGTCAGTGGGAAGCCAGGGACATGGACTTGAGGGGGAGGGGCTCGGAACTCATCCCTATCTTTAACCTTCCTTGCTTTATCCCTACCTGCTGCGTCAGATTTGAGATCAGTGTACAGGGAGGGCTGCAAAATGTTTTGAACTAAGTGAATTCTTCCAATGACTGGGAAGTGCTCCAGAAATCAGTAAGAGATTTGGGAGTTTTCAACACTCCAGGAAGCAGTATGGTACCATACTCTGCAAGCATCTCTGTGAGTCACCTTACAATAAAACCTCGAGAAACAACACATTTTTCTATTTGTGTATTTCTGCCCTTGTATTAACAAAAGAATTTTGGGAATGTATCCTACCCACCGCCTCCTGGTGACATTAATAGTAGATTCACAGGCCAGAGAGATCACTCAGCAGGCTATGCACGCTTCATTCCCATACCACATGGTCCCCTTTGTGCACTACCAGGAGTAACCCCTGAGCTGAAGTATCTCCTCAGCACTTCTGGGTATGGCCCAAAAATCAAATGGAAAAAAAAATTCATTCACTAACTTCTTGTTTATAGTTTTAAAACTAGTTTATTTCTGCTCTTTATCATAAGTAAAAACCATGTTCAGAAACTAATACATTGAGAGTCCCTCTCAGTTTACACATTACTCAAGTCCAGTCACTGTGTCTTATTACAAAATATATGGTACCTTCTCATTTGATCGTGTCAACCTGAGGGTTAAGGAGGAAACCCAGATCCGACTAACCACTAATCCCCACGCACTGAGAACCATTGCACTGTCACGTGACTTAGTCAACTACCGCCAAGTCCCAGTCCTTCTGGTTTTTCACGTGGGGCCTGGGTCATTCTTCAGATGCTCCTGGAAATTACAACTGCGAATAGAAATCAGCACCGGAATCAGCATGAGGACATCGCAAGGTGCATAAGCTGTCGCCTACGGCCACCTGAGCCTCGCCCTGCTCCGTTCCAGTTACCCTGTGTCTATCTGCATGCCCTTTTACCCAGGTCAAAGCAGAAATGACCTTTAAGCCTGGCTCAGTAACTCCAGTTTTTTTACACAATGGCACAACTCAATAAAATCACCTTTTTTTCTGTGAAATTTATTGTTTCCACATTAAAAGATTTTTTGAGGGGAAGAATATTTTTAACCACGTGATAATCCTATACAGCTGCCCAGAGTAGGACACCATCGTAAGTCATTACATGCCGTGAGTTCTGAATAAATAATAGCTACAAAGCCCAAGTTATATACAAATATCTTAGGCAATAATGTTTACAAACCTATGTACAATAAAACAAATGTAAACAGTAAATGCAGCATGAGCGTAATCAAAGGATGCACAGGGCCTATGACCAGTCTGCCTCCAGGGAGCCAGCACTGACCAGCCCCTGGAAACAGACCATTCAACCCTTCAGACAACTGGATAGGCCCCAGAAAAAAAAAAAAAAACAAACAACCAAAGACCAGAGACTGACAGGAAAGCTGCAGAGACTGACAGGACAGCCCGTCTGTGCCTAGGCCCCGGGCCCCCACCACCTAGGATGCAGGCAGACAGTTCACTGCTCTGGGAGACACTTACGAAATGAAAACTGATAAAAAATCAGAAGGTGCAAAATGGTACCTAATTCAGTGACCTTCCTGACTTTGCCTACACTGGGGACAGGACAGGGATGAGCAGAGCTGGGAACACATGATCGTGACCGCTAAAGACGCTGTGGTGGGAACTCAGGAGGTCGACCTGATTTGGGGGAGAACTTGTAGGAAGATCCGAATGTCTTAAACACAATAAAATCCTATCGGTACAGCAAGATGGGGTAATGAGGCCGGTATGATGAGCGGGTACTTCTGCATCCAGTGACCAAGTAATACATACATGTATCACCTTGCAACCCACAAAAGTGCAATCATGTGAAACCAACGGCACTACGGCGAGAAGAGATAATAGTCATATTGATATCGCGTAGAATCCTGGGGCTGGGCAGAACCCAGCAGCCGCCACTGCATGCAGCCTGCCCGCTGTCGGCCCTGGGGAAGCAGACAGAGGGGCCCAGGCTGGGCCCAGGCACCGAGGGGTGAGGCGTGGTGTCCTGGGTCGCTGAGGAGGGCAGGAGGCCCCATCTGAAGGCCGGGCACTCACACACTGAGCGGCAGCATACCCGGTGCAGACGACGGGCGGGAGGAGCCCAGACCAGGAGGAGGAGGAGCTGGGTCAAAGCCGTTTACTGCCCTGTGGGGTGACCAGAGCAGAGAAGGGAAGGGAAGGGAGAAGAAAAAAAGAAACTGTCATTTAAAATCACTCGAAAGACAATAAGAAATGTGTTTGTTCTCTAAAGCTAGTCCTCTTCCTGGCCCACAGTAGAGTCCTGACTGTCCAGGTCGCCTAGAAAACATCAGTGAGTTAGACTCAGAGCCTCTGGGGACAAGACTGTTCCTGTCTCAGGGACAGCCACGGTCCTGATTTTCCCAGTGTGCCAAGAGGCAACCATAAGTAATAGTACAATTAAAAGACAGAATATTATGTGGCCATTAACAACAAATTCCACAGTTTTTAACAGCATGGGAAGTTTTCCAGAACGTAATTAATGCTAAGTGAACAAACGAGCAGTTTAGCAAACAGTATATATTTAGATTTTGGATTTTAAAAGATGCACATCTAAATAACAATTATATGAGGATATATAAACATAGGAATTTAAAATCATGTATCAGTGAAGGAAAATTTACTGATAGTTACTTTTTCTTCCCTCTGCACAATGGTAAACTTTAGTATTTTATACTTTGTACTGTTATTAAATCTCCTACAATGTACATTAGTGTTGCAGGACTCCTTTAAGGGCCGCTGCATTAGCACACTAAAGGGCCTAGGTGAGGTGCAGGGAGGGATTATCTAAGGACATTTAACACTCCCTGCTTTCCATAACAATGGGAGGAAGGTCTGAGTTGAAGGGATATAAACTAGCCGGTTTTCACTCTCCCGCGCTTCTTTGGGGGCTGTGCTCGCTGTGAGCAGTCGCCCTGCTTGGAAGTGTTCTTCTCCTTTCCCAAAGCCTTTGCACGTGGTGGTCGCCATCTTGGCCTACACGTGGCTGGGGTTCTAGCCTGGAATCCTAAGCATCGGGTTTTTCCTTTTGCTGATTTGTATGCCTGAACCTGTGATAAGTAAAGTCTTTTAAAACCTCATCGGATCCCTGAGTGCTCATCCATTCCTCGCCGGCTTCGGAGGTAGAAGGGAACTCGCTTCCCGGCACTGTCGGGACCCCGGCGGTGCGCCCCACACATTAGTATCTTAATAAAGGGAAGAAAAATAACTTGATTGTTTAGCAAGCAAAACCAGATGGGTAAACTTCTTTGCAGACTCACAAGCAACAGACCAGACCAGCAGAAAAGCCTCAGCCAAGACCCAGCACTGGGCACAGACCTCTGAGCACCCATCCTGCCCCGCCCACTTGGCAGCACAGCCATGCAGGCAAAAAGCCGAGTACAAGGCCTGACCCTCTCACAGAGCCACTTCAGCCTTCCCCTACTAAAACACGCCCCCAGAAACTGCTCTACTAGCAATCTGAAACACAGTCAGCTGCAAGGGTCCAGTACCCATGCTGACTTGTCACTGCTCCTCACTGCCTCTACTTCCCAGAGTCAAAAGTGAATATACTGGAAGAGGTGCTGCAAAACAAACCAAGACACTACACACTCACATGCCCAACTGACAATCAGTTTCATACAATGGAAAGCTAAGAGTGCTCTAACAGGAAAACATGGTGCAGACAGATTCCTGTTGATAAATGACCTTGACTGCTTACAAGAAACTAACCTGAGTATATTTTTGAGTTTGGAATCAAGCTGTTCACACACAGACCAAAAAACAACATGAGAGGCTCTGACAAATGTGATGTCGTGATAAACAAAGGGGTTCTGGGGCCAGAGTGATACTACAGGGGCGCACACTTGCCTTACACACTGCCAAACTGGGTTCAACCCCCAGCACCCCATGTCACTCCCAAGCCTACCGGGAGTATAAAATCCTGAGTGCGAAACCAGGAGTGCAAAACCTAAGCACTACCAGATGTGGGCCCAAACAAACAACAAGCACCCAAAAATTCCAAATTCTTCCTGAATCAATGAAGGCCAGATATTTGAGATTACATGTGTAAACTTTAAATCACTCCCAATTCCGCTAAAGCCATATGCCTGTGCCTCATCTAGGAGCTCTGGTACTTCAAACAGTAAGTTCTGTTTGGTAGTTTGTCTAGCTAGTCCCCAAGTTCAAATGCCTGCCTCAGATTAAGACTCACCATTTAATATACACAAAGAGACTTAAGTGATAAACTCTAAATATCTGCAGGGCTAGCCACAATGTGTAAAAAAGAAGAGGCAGAGAGATGCAGAGACAGAGAGAGAGAGAAAGAGAGGAAACTGGGGTACCTGCTATTAAGGCAGCATGGGGGTGGGCAGGAGGGGGGGGGGGTACATTGGTGGTGGAAATGGGGCACTGGTGGAGGGATAGGTGCTGGTATACTGTATTACCAAGAACCAATTATGATCACCTTTGTAATTGTATGTTTCACTGTGGTATAATAAAAAAATTAAAAAAATAAAAAAATAAAAAAAAAATATAAAAAAAATGCCTGCCTCTCCTAGAGCTGCAGGCAGGCGCTGCAGTACAGCAGCAGCTTTAAGCAGATGAGTACGAGACTCTTAGCCTCACCAAAACACAGCAGTGCGCAGGAAAAGCCGTACTAGAGACAAGCCCAAGAGCTGAGCAGAGAAGGAGCAGTCAGGGGCCGAGAGAGCCAGACCCCTCAGAGGGGCGCAGAAAAGCAGCACTGTTAAGGACAGCGCACAGGAATGAAGGTCCAGCATTTTCAACCTGGACGGGCCATTAAAGAACAGCAAGTCCATCCCCACTGTTTACTGCTCAGGAAACCAAAGCAAGCAAGGCTCAGCAATTCCCCTTCACTCACTCCAGCGACTAGGAAGGAGGGGCAAGGCGCTTCCGGTCCCTTCTGGTCAAAGGACATTCTAAAGCCCCTCAGAGGGGATGAGCGATCGGCTAGTGGGGAGGGCATCTGCCTTGCAGGCCAACCCGGGTTCGATCCCCGTATCCCATATGGTCCATATGACTGCAGAGCCAGGAGAAACCCCTGAGCATTGCTGGGTGTGACCCAAAAAAAAAGAAAAAAAAGCCCTCAGAACCATCACTGTGGTGCTCCCAGTATAGGTCAGCAGTAATGGGAAGTGATGCAATCCAAACTTTGTCTGGGAGAAGAAATTGTACAGGTAATTTCTCTGTGTGAATGAAAACGAAAATCCTTGATTTGGAAACTGGATGGAGTAAACTGAATAATAATTTGCCAAGCATCTATCAACTCTTCTGAGTCTAGAAGTGGGAAATAAAAGACCAGAGGAAAAAGGAATCTGACTCTTCAGCGAACAGCAAAGTTAAGAATGCTGAAGATTTCCAAGAAACCGCTCCATACTCACCTCCGCTGGTTTCGGGGCAGCAAAAGAGCCTGAGGGAAATGTCCCAATGGACAACCCAGGACTGAATGGAGGAAGAACGGGCAGAGACGGAGAGACTGATCTGGAAATCATCTATGCAGAAAGAGTCCAGAAACTATGAAATTTCATGGTCTTAATACCAAAATTAGTTAAAGAGACTGAAAAAATAACAAATCTGGCTGAAAGAAGTAAAAAGGGAGAACGATACAGATTCAGAAGCTGGCTTAGTCAGGAGGGACAGTAAAGGCAGAGCCCAAAGAGAGGCAAGCACGGAGGCAGAGACGAGCCAGGCCAGTCGCTGAGAGCAGGCGCAGGCCCCACGCCCCAGTTAACGGTGAGCCGGAAGCTCAGCAAAGCTCCAGCCAACTCCAGTGCTCACTCCAGACTCTGCCCACTGCAGTGTATTCCTGGGAAAGCGGCTCTGTGACACTGCCCCCATCTACCATTCTAACGTAAATGAGATAGGAGTGAGCCCCCGCCAAGACTCCAGCAGTGCCCAGTAAGAGTGAGCCTCCACAGACCCATCAGTGCCTGCTTTAATGAAACAGAAGTCACTGGATTAAGAAGCCCAATCACAGGAGTCCGGCTCAGGGGCTATCAGGGACCCACAACTCCCTGCCCCTCTCCCCACCCCTTCCTGGCCTCATCACTACAGCACCACCAGGCCTGCTATTAACAAATGCTCCAGGACAACTACAACTAATTTATTTTTGTCTTGTACCACTGGTCTATAATCAAGTCCAAGAGGAATCTTAAAGCTCACTCTGGTGTAAGTTGGTTAAAGCAGAGTCAGCCCGTGCAGTTAGTTGACCGGCTTGTTAAGGTGTTTTTCACCACAACATAACTGAGAAAGAAACAAAAAGGGCACAGCAAACAAATTCAGTTACCCATGAACAACGAAGGAAATATGACTTTTTCTTGCCTAATGAAAAAGAAAAAAAACATTAAACAGTAATTCAAATTACTATTCTTACATCACGCCCTAAATTTCGTCTATGCCAAGCTACACACAGCACAACCCAAAGCCAGACTAGCATACAGAACTAGGGTAAGGGTAACTTAAACAGAAAAGGTGGAAGGAAAGGGTTATTCTGAGAGCCCTCAAGTGGTCAGGACAATGAACGTGCACACAAACATGAAGCTGCAGCCTTTAGGTGAGCACGCAGCATCAGCAGCTGGAGGAGACTCTCAGCTCAGCCAGCCAAATTCAGGGTCTGGCAGAAGCAATCACAGCCTTCAAACAGCCAGAACTAAGAAAATAGTTTTAAATCCCCAATGAACAACAGTAACAATAAGGTAGAGGGGGCCGGAGCGATAGCACAACAGGTAGGGAGTTTGCCTTGCATGCGGCAGACCCGGTTCGATCCCCAGCATTCCCAAGCACTGCCAGGAGTAATTCCTGAGTACAGAATCAGGAGTAACCTCTGAGCACTGCCAGGTGTGACCCCCAAAAAAGCAAAAAAATAAATAAATAAAAACCAAGGGGCCAGAGCGATAGCCCAGCAGGTAGGGCGTTTGCCTTGCACGCGGCGGGCCCATGCTGGCCCGGTTCGATCCCCGGCATCCCTTATGGTTCCCCGAGTACCGCCAGGAGTGATTCCTGAGTGCAGAGCCCGGAGAAACCCCTGAGCATTGCCGGGCGTGACCCAATAAAAGCGTATAGATAGATAGATAGATAGATAGATAGATAGATAGATAGATAGATAGATAGATAGATAGATAGATAGATAGATAGATAGATAGATAGATAGATAGATAGATAGATAGATAGATAGATAGATAGATAGATAGATAGATAGATAGATAGATAGATAGATAGATAGATAGATAGATAGATAGGGTAGATAAGGTAGATTGTTTTAAGTTTTTTTGTCTCTGGGGTTTTGCTCTGTTGTTTTTTGACAGAGAGGGACATCTGTAACTCTTAGGAGTAAGAGACAGAGCAAGGACAAGTTCTAGACCTGGAAGCCTTCTAACGGGAAGCTTTTCTCATCACGATCACGATCTTCCCATTAATCATCTATTTGCTAGAGCAGGCACCAGTAACATCTCCATATGTCCTGTCTCATGCTAGGAGAACCCAAAGGCATCCGCTTGCTCCAGGAACATAAAGAGCCTAAAACCATTATATTAGGTCACGGGAATGGCCTATAAACCACACTTCAATACATGGAGTTTTCCATTTTAACCTGCCATGAATAATGGAGCTGGGAATTTCCTCCTCACTTTTAAAGCTGCATCAAAGTATTTATCTGGTAAATAGATCAGGAGGAGAAAAGAACGGAGCAAGAAACCAGGCAGGAAGAAACAAAGCAAAGCAGCAAGGAGACAGAGCAAAACCAAGAGTTATCCTCAGGACTACGGTACCGAGGCAAAGGCATTTATCAGATAATACATAATCCACATGCAAACATATGAACACTAGATAACCCATTTATAATATAAACTAAATACTTGAAAAAACAGCTCACAAAATTTCTATAGAATGGTACAATAAATTGTGTGTCTCCTTAAATGAGACCATCTCATCTATAACTGTTCCAATTAGGAAACACATTTCCAGGTTCCGTTTGGAAGGTAAAGTCTAATCCTGCATCTAACAGTCACGGGACAGACTCTGCCACAGTGCCCAAGGCCCACTCCTGGTTTTAGGTGACACTGAATCCTCCCACGTCTACCCAACACTTCAAAGCCTGGGATCACCTCTGAGCACTCATTGCCCAGCAGCGGGATTAAGCAGAAGTCCGTCTCTCTAGACTGACGGTTCCACATGAATATTCTATGAGTTTCTAGAGGCAAAGGCATCTATGCAAGCTAACAGGTTACAAGTCATGCCTTTTCTTGAGTCTGGAGAGATAGCACAATGGGTAAGGCACTTGCCTTGCACACGGCTAACCCAGGTACAATCCCCAGCATCCCTTAAGATGCCCTGAGCATTGCCAGGAGTGATTCCTGAGTGCAGAGCCAGGAGTAACCCAAGCACTGCTGGGGTGACCAAAAAATACACACACATATCAAAATAAAATAAAACAAAAGAAAACTCATGCCTGAGGCTGGAGCCGATATAACACAGTGGGTAGGGCATTTGCCTTCCATGTAGCCAACCAGGGTTCGATCCCCAGCATCCCATATGGTACCCCGAGCACTGCCAGGAGTAATTCCTAAGTGAAGAGCCAGGAGTAACCCCTGAGCATAGCTGGGTATGACCCAAAAAAAGAAAAAAGAAAAAAAAAAACTCATGCCTTTTTTCACATCTTAAGATCCATTGAAGCATATGATTACAGAAACTACAGAGATTAATATTTAACTGGAGGTAATTAAAGCTGTATAAAGAAATTATTAGGCACAGTTTCCAACACTCATTAAAACTAGACCTAAACTTTCCCTATTTAAGAGAAATGTCAACTACAGCATTAAAAAAGAGGCACTTCTCAGGAAGTTGATTTTATACACAGTACCCCACTGGAATCGCTGAAAGCTAAAGTTTGGTATTTTAAAAAATATGCTTTTGATAAAATGTGTATCACACTGTCTTCCCGTTCATCATCGATTTGCTCGAGCAGACACCAGTAACATCTCCATATGTCCTTTCTCATGCTAGGAGAGCCCAAGGGCATCTGCTTGCTCCAGGAACATAAAGAGCCTCAAACCATTCCATCAGGTCATGGGAATGAGATCTATAATTGTTACTGGTATTTGGCATATCAAATACGACACAGGTAGCTTGCCAGGCTCTGCCATGCGGGTGGCACACTCTTGTAGTCACCGCTGATCTCCCGAGCACTGCCCATATTCATTAATGGGATATAAATATATACCAGTGTTCTACTAGTGTGGGAAATGGTAATGCCAGACTAGAACTCGGCATTGAATATACATGATAAAACCTGAATGTCTGTAGGAAAGCCACATGTGGGGGGAGAGGGTAGGAAAAGTGCCTGATACAGAGGTGGAAGGGAATGTGGGGATATTGGTTGTGGGAATGGGGCACTGGTGGAGCGACAGGTGCTGGAACACTGTGTGAATAAAACCCAATTATGAAAATCTTTGTAACTGAATATCTCATGGTGGTATAATAAAAGAAAAAAACTATGGGGGGGCGGAGCTGGAGCAGTGAAAACTTAAAACATGAATGAAATATCTGGAACTGGAGAGATTGTATGGGATAATGTGTTTGTAGTGATCACGTATTACATTATATATATATGCATACATGTATACATATTATATATAATGTAATACATGATCACTACAAACATTATCCCATAAAATTTTAAAATTTAAGCACAAAGAAGAAAAATGAAATTATAATTTTAACCCCTAGAAATATTGTAAGAATTCAAAACATATTTGAATGTAATAAAAATATTTATATTTTACTTAAAATACTTCTTTAGTGATGATGTTTTATTTGCAGCATAAAGAATATACCACAGTTCAGGGGATGGAGTACCATGGGTAGGGTGTTTGCCTTGCACACGGCTGACCCTTGATCCGCAGCATTCCATATGGCCCCCGAGCACTGCCAGGAGTGATTCCTGTGTTAAGAGCCAGGATTAAGGGGCCAAGCAGTAGCACGGTGTGTAGGGAATTTGCCATGCACGTGGCCGACCCAGGGTTCAATTCCTGGTATCCCATATGGTCCCCAAGCACTGTCAGGAGTAATTCCTGAGCGAATGAATAACCAGGAGTAACCCCTGAGCATTGCCGGGGTGTGACCCAAAAGAGCAAAACAAAACAAAAAAAAAAAAAAAAAAAAAGCCACCTGAGTCTCACTGGTGTAACCCAAAAACTGGGAAAAAAAATAATAAATAAAGAGGGGCCGGAGCGATAGCCCAGCGGGTAGGGCTTTGTCCTTGTACACGGCCGTGCCTTTGCCGCCAGGGTTCGATCCCCAGCATCCCATATGGTTCCCTGAGCCCGCCAGGAGGTTATTCCTGAGTGCTGAGCCAGGGAGTAACCCCTGAGCTGCTCGCCAATCCGCAAAAAAAAAATAAAAATAAAAAAGGGGGCTGGAGCGATAGCACAATGGGAGGGCATTTGCCTTGCACACAACCAACCCAGGTTCGATCCCGGCATCCCATATGGTCCCCAGAGCACTGCCAGGAGTCATTCCTGAGCAAGGAGCTAGTAGTAACCCCTGAACATCGCCAGGTGTGACCTATAAAGCAAAGATAGATAGATAGATAGATAGATAGATAGATAGATAGATAGATAGATAGATAGATAGATAGATAGATAGATAGATAGATAGATAGATAGATAGATAGATAGATAGATAGATAGATAGATAGATAGATAGATAGATAGATAGATAGATAGATAGAGAGATAGAGAGATAGAGATAGAGATAGCTGGATGGATGGATGGATGGATGGATGGATGGATGGATGGATGGATGGATGGATGGATGGATGGATAGATAGATAGATAGATAGATAGATAGATAGAGAGAGAGAGAGAGAGAGATATAGATGAAAAGGAAGGAGGAAGAAGGAAGGAGGGAGGGGAAGTGAGAGGGAGAGGGAAAAGGAAGAGGGAAGTAAAAGAAGGAAGAGGGATGAGGAAGAAGGGGAAGGAAAAAAGGAAGAGGGAGGAAAAAATATGGGGTCGGAAGAAGGTGGTAGAGGGAGAGGAGGAGGGAAAGATACAACGATGGCTTTGATTTTATGACAAGTATTCTCAAATCCTCAATTTCCCAAAGAAAATCTTCACATCATACGAAAAGTCCCTCCTAAGCTCTACTTGATGCAGTGGTTTTATATTTTCCTAAAACCTTCAAAATATAGGTCTCCCGCATGTGAGCATGTCCATGGTAAGCTGCTCTAATTAGCAGTATTTCTGGCGAAAGTCTTGAGCGCCCGTAACAAGAACACGAGCTGTATAGTAAATCTGTTTCGTTCCCAGTGCTTCATTCTGCTGCTCCCAGGGCACACGCTTCAGTCAGGGTTTCCATGGTCCCAGTCTCCATGGGGATGGAAAGACAACAGAGTTCATGTCCCCCAAGATTTGACTGATAATAGACTGAGGGAGGTCGACCAAACTGCTTTACCTTTAGAAGGCTTCAATGAGCTCACTTAATAATGTACATCTTCACAAAAATTTTCATTTAAAATATGCAAGACTTACCCTTTATCAAAGAAAGATGTGTGCCCTGATCGAGAGAACTTTGTGCCGTTACTATTCATCACCCACAGTTAACATTCCCTGAAATATAGGATTTTCGTGATGTTTGGTCCTTTGCAAAATTCCTGCAAGCTGCTAATTTGGATTCTAAAGCCTGCAAAAAGAAGGAATGACTGATGGTCAAAATAGTAGCTACCCATAAAAACGTGCGTTTAAAACCATTTGAATATTTCAAGACTCAAAACTTTAGTCCCTCAGTTAATAATTGTACCAACTTAAGCCATCATTGATTTCAAACAGAGGAAATGTTTGAGGCCAGAGAGGTTGCTCAGGCAGCTGGAACACGCGGGGAAGCCCGGGCTCCGTTCCTAGCACTATCCGGTGTGTACCCAGCACCAGAGCACCTTCTCCTGTACATGGTTCACTTTCTTAATATGCTCAGAATAGTTTACTTCTTACAATTAGGAATATTGAGATGAATTCATGAGGAACAACATAAAAATCATTGGGGTCCCAGAGAGACAGGAAAAGCAACACCAATGAGAGGGGAAATAGTCAAAGGCATCATTGGGGAATGCAGGTATCCAGACCCAGGAAGTTTTAGGGTACAGCTAAGAGAGACCCTAATAGAAAGACTCCAAGGTAGTATCCTAATCAGAATGATGGAAACCATAAGTAGAGATATAATACTGAAAGCAGCAAGATCAAAGAAAGAAATTACATACAAAAGAACATCCCTCAGACTTACAACGGACCTATCAAATGAGACCTTCCAGGCCTAAGGTTAAGGGTGGGATACAGTAAAAAGAACTTAATAAAATGAAGACTTCACCAAGAATACTTAACCCAGCCAGACTCTCAGATATGAAAGAATGATACACAATTTCATGGATAAACAGTAGTCCAGGAATTTCACAGACCCAAAAACCAATTTTGAAAGACAAATTGTAGGGGCCTACTTTAAGGCAAGACAAAACCCACATATACACCAAACATCTGCAGAAAGATGGCACAAAAGCCCATAACAAAAATCTTTCTCAGTGTCAACTGTCTAAATGTGCCAATAGTCACAAAGTGACAAAATGGATTTTAAAAAATTAAACCCGGGCCGGAGAAATAGCCCAGCGGGTAGGGCGTTTGCCTTTACACGCAGCCGCCCAGCCGCCAGAGTTCGATCCCCAGCATCCCATATGGTCCCCCGAGCACCGCCAGGAGTCATTCCTGAGTGCAGAGCCAGGAGTAACCCCCTGAGCCATCGCCAGGTGTGACCCAAAAAAGCAAAAAAAAAAAAAAAAAAAAAATTAAATCCAACACTGTTGCCTACAAAGAAATACATTTGACTAGTCAGCAAATATACTTAAAGTCAAAGGCATGAAAACAACTCATCAAGAAAAAACTTCACTAAGGTCGGAGTGGCCAAACTAGTATGACATAGATTTCAGACTGAAAAGGTTAGAAGTGACAGCAAAGGTACATCAGGAATGAATTACACTCCTAAACATATACACACCCGAGGGGAGGGGGAATGCAGAAAAATACTTAAAACTGCTAACAGACATTGAGGAGGGCAATGACAGCAAAACAATAGTAGTGGAGACTTCAACAATGCTTTGACATCTCGACTGATCAACCAGACTAAAACTGAGAAAGGAAATAAGGAAATACCGGCTTTGAAGGATGAAATGGAAGACAGAGGACTAGTACATATATTCATCCCCAAAGAGCCGTATACACGCTTCTTCTCCAGTACACATGGGATGTTCTCCAAAACAGACCACACACTGGGCCATAAAATGTACCTTCATAGTGGTCGCAGCAATAGCACAGCGGGGAGGGCGTCTGCCTTGCCCACTGCTGACTGGGTTCAATCTCGGCATCCCATATGGTCCCTGGGCACTTCCAGGAGTAATACTTGAGTGCAAAGCCAGGAGTAACCCCTGAGCATTGCAGGGTATGACCCAAAAACAAAACAAAATTTGAAAAATTACCTCCATAAAATCAAGAGAACAGACATTGTATCAACTATCTTCTGAGACCATGATGCACTAAAAATAGAAGTTAATCATACATAGAAAACAAAACAAAGAAAAACCTGATTTCCTAGAAACAAGAGAATGAGGACAAGAGCTACCAAAATTTGTGGGACACTGCAAAAAAGTGTTAAGAGGAAGTTTGTAGTTCTGCAAGGATTTATAAGGAAGGAAGAAAGGACCCACATAAGTGACTTGACATCTTAAGAGCTTGGAAAATGACCAACAAAAGGAGCCCGAACCAGGCAGGAGGAAGGAAATAATAAAACTTAGAGAAGAAATTAATGAGCTGGAATCCCAAAAAAATTCAACAGATCAATGAAACCAAGAACTGGTTCTTTGAAAAAAAAAATAAACAAGATAAACCACTAGCAAGACTCACAAAGAAAAAGAGAGAGATCCTTAGTAAAACGAATCAGAAATGAAAGAGGGTATGGCACAATAGAAACCACAGAAATTCAAAAGATCATCAAAAGATTACTTTCAGAATCTTTATGCCACGAAACAAGAGAACCTAGAAGAAATGGATAAATTCCTGAATTCCTAGAACCTCCCAGAGGTTATAAGTTTATAGTGGGAAGGTCAGTTAGTACAGAAGAGGACGTTAAGTCAACCTAGAACTGAGTATTAAATATAGGCAAAAAAAAAACGTACATGATGGCCTCCTCTAATGTGTAAGAGAAGGAAAAGAGAGAGAGGGAGAGAGAGAAGAGATAAAGAACCTGCCATTTAGGCAGGCTATGGGCGGGGAGGGAATTGGGGACATTGGTGGTGGGAAATGGGCACTGGTGGAGGGCGGAGTGCTGGAACATTATGTGACCGAAACCTCCAAACATGAACAACGTTGTAATTGTATATCTCACGGTGGTATAATAAAATATTTTAAAAAGAAAAGAAAAAAACATTTAACCTCCCTTGACCAAAATAAAAAAAAAAAAAAGAGGAGGTTAAGTGGTATACACAATAAGCTTTCAGTGCCCGTACTGCAAACCATAGTGACTAAAAGGGGTGGGGGAGAGAGAGAATGTCTTCCACAGAGGCAGGCTGGGACGGAAGGGTGGGTGACAGAAAGAATACTGGGGGTATTGGTGATGGGCAATGGTGAAGGCATGGGCATTAGAATACTGTATGACTGAAACCCAATCACGAGCAATTTTGCAACTGTATATTTCAAGTGGTTCAATTAGGAAAACACTTTTGATAATACTGAAAAGCAAGTATTATATGGAGTAACAAACTAAGCTGGGACTGGAAAGATAGAGCAGGTGCTTGCTTTTGCATCTATCCGACCCTGGTTTGCTCCCACACATCACGTATGGTCCCCAAAGTCCAAAAAAGAGTGAACCCTGGGGCCCAGAGCGATAGCCCAGCGGGTAGGGCGTTTGCCTTGCACGCGGCTGGCCTGTGCCGGCCTGGGTTCGATCCCTGGCATCCCATATGGTCCCTCGAGCACCGCCAGGAGTGATTCCTGAGTGCAGAGCCAGGAGAAACCCCTGAGCATTGCCGGGTGTGACCCAAAAAGCAAAAAAAAAAAAAAAAAAAAAGTAACCCCTGATGAAGAGCTAGGGGGAAGCAAAGAGCACAGCCAAGTATGACCCAAAAACAAGGAAGGAAGGAAGGAAGGAAGGAAGGAAGGAAGGAAGGAAGGAAGGAAGGAAGGAAGGAAGGAAGAAGGAAGGAAGGAAGGAAGGAAGGAAGGAAGGAAGGAAGGAAGGGAGGGAGGGAGGAGGGAGGGAGGGAGGGAGGGAGGGAGGGAGGGAGGGAGGGAGGGAGGGAAGGAGGAAGGGAGGAAGGGAGGAAGGGAGGAAGGAGGAAGGAGGAAGGGAGGGAGGGAGGGAGGGAGGGAGGGAGGGAATAAGCAGAAGAAACAAGGTTAATATTTCAAAAGTGTACCCAGGAGTAGGAAGAGTGAAGGACTAGAAAGAGAAGAGAGGGCCGAGCAATAGCCCAGCCGGGTAGGGTGTTTGCCTTGCACGCGCGCCGGCTCATGCCGGCCTGGGTTCGATCCCCGGCATCCCCAGTATGGTCCCCCGAGCACCGCCAGGAGTAATTCCTGAGTGCAGAGCCAGGAGTAGCCCCCGAGCATTGCCGGGTGTGACCCAAAAAAAAAAAAAAAAAAGAAAAGAAAGAGAAGAGAAAGGAGTGCTGAAATCAGTGCTCAAGTTTTACAAAGTAAAGCTCAAGTGAAGACAGACAGGAGCAGAGGGTGGGAAAACACAGCAGGCTCTAGCGGCTGTGTTTAGAACAAAGGAAAGCTCCACAAAGCAGAAACAGTCCTGGAGACCAAGAGTGCCTAGGCGAACTCAGGCGCTCAGAGAACAGCTACTGCAGAAGCACCAGCAAGTCCAAGTGCGGGGCTTGGGGGCAGGTAATTTGCACGAATCTCAGCTACTTAAAGGACCTTTTGCTTCTCAGTTTAATTTCAACCTTTACTACAAGAAAGTATCCTTTTTTCCTTCCCTCACTTCAATTTAAAAACCTAAATACCTTACCATTAGAAATAAGCACAGATAAATAACCGAACGCTTACCCCTACTTTCCGTAAGAGGTCTCCCACAATATTCAGTGCTGATATCCTAGCAGAAGGAGTTAGTGGGCTGGTACCAAAACCATTTGGTATAGCTAGAGGAAAATAAAAGATGAATAACTAAATTTGCAGCAATAACAGTATAATTATCAAAAATTTTAGCTACATATCAATTTTACTTCATAGCAAGATGAAAATAAAAAGTAAACAAAGGTTGGTTACTGACCACTCAACTGCGGCTAACACAACTGAAAAACTCATCTCTAACTTTCAATACATTGAATAAAATTTTTAATTTAAATATTAGTCCCATGTGGCTCTTCTGCCTATCTGAATTTGAAAGGCTTTTCTGTTTACCTCAATTTGAAAACACTCACTGACTGAGGGCAAAAGCAACATTCTCAATGTGTAACTCACCGGTTCCTCTGAGACCTTTAAAAAGAACACTGAGGCCAGAGTGATGGTCAAGCAGACAGCGCTGGTAGGCAAGCGGCCTACCCGGGTTCGATCCCTGGTTTCCCGGGCCCCACCAGAAGTGATCCCTGAGCACAGAGCCAGAAGTAAACCCTGAACACATCTGGGTATGGCCCAAATAAATAAAAATGTCAGCTTGGGGTCACAGAGTTAGCAGAGGGACTGAAGCACTTGCCTTACTGTGCTGCCTGATCTGGTCCCTGCACCAAATACCCTGAGCAACAGCAGAAGTGATCCCTGTTCAGAGAGTCAGGAGTAAGTCGAGCATAGCCACATGTGGCCAAAAAATAAACAAATAAAATCATTTTTTAAAATTAAAATGGCCGCTATCCTGGCAATCTGCTTTGATTTCCAGCACTGAGTCAGGAGTAACCCTGAGCATGCTTGAGTGTTCAAACACAAGAACCAAAAAAGCCAACAAATAGAAACGGCAGCCAGGGCCTATGGAGCGCTGGAAGTGTAGAGCATTGCCTTGTTGCACGTATCTCATAAGTTCAGTCCCCAGCAACAAGCTCAAGCCCTGGGTACTGCCTTAAGGTAAGCAATACCACTGGCACTACCTTTTGTAAATCCTGGTGTCACAACAAAAGTATATGATGACTGGCATACTGCAATCAAGTGTGTGCATATGAGAATCACAGTCAAATATGATAGCAAAATGTGCACAGACTAAGGAGGCATATACAAAAAGACAAAAATAGTGAAACTTCAAAGTATTAAGTAAAGCAAGTCAAAAGTACAAATGTTTTGAATCTTTTGTGTGATTAAAACTGCTCCTATAGGGGCCGGAGAGATAGCCCAGCGGTAGGGCGTTTGCCTTGCACGCGGCCGGCCTGTGCCGCCAGGGTTCAATCCCGGCATCCCATATGGTCCCTCCGAGCACCGCCAGGAGTGATTCCTGAGTGCAGAGCCAGGAGAAACCCCCTGAGCATCGCCGGGTGTGACACAAAAGCAAAAAAAAAAAAAAAAAAAAAAAACCCTGCTCCTATATAAACATATTTAATGCCATAATCAAAATAAGTTTTCAAGAAGTAAAGAAAATAAACTTTCCTTATAAACCATTGCCTTGGGGCCAGGAGGACAGTAGGGAAGTTAGGACACTTACTTTGCACAGAGGGAAACCTGGCATAATTCCCCAGGTATTGCCAAATATAGACCTAGAGGCTGCTGAACACCACCAGATATGATACTAGTGGCACCAGAACCTCACCAGGGTGGTCCTATATCTAAGAAGTCTAAGAAGTACCTCATTCTGCAGCCCCAGGCTTGAGCTGTCCAATCCAGTTTGCCTAAAATCACCAGGAATCATCAGAATGACACTAAGCCAGCAAGACAGTTGAGTGGTAGAGCACTAACCCTGGCACACGCAAGGTCTTAAAGTGGTAGAGCACTAACCCTGGCACACACAAGGTCTTAAAGTGGTAGACACTTACCCTGGCACACGCAAGGTCTTAAAGTGGTAGACACTTACCCTGGCACACGCAAGGTCTTAAAGTGGTAGAGCACTAACCCTGGCACACACAAGGTCTTAAAGTGGTAGACACTTACCCTGGCACACGCAAGGTCTTAAAGTGGTAGACACTTACCCTGGCACACGCAAGGTCTTAAAGTGGTAGACACTTACCCTGGCACACACAAGGTCTTAAAGTGGTAGAGCACTAACCCTGGCACACACAAGGTCTTAAAGTGGTAGACACTTACCCTGGCACACGCAAGGTCTTAAAGTGGTAGACACTTACCCTGGCACACGCAAGGTCTTAAAGTGGCCTGGTACATGCACGGTCTCCAAATCAGTCTCCCAGTTCAAGCACCAAACATTCAGGCTCATACCACCTGGCCTCCCCAGGGCCCACCCGTACCACTAGGGAAAGTCACTATTTTTAAAAAAAGAAAACTTCAATTTGTAAAATTCTCGGTTTGTTCAAGTTGCTAGCCATTATTTCACTCCTTCCTATATAAGAGTGGCCCAAGAAAACAATCCCTCTGTGTCACACAATCTTGGATTTAACTTTTACACGGAAATTAATGCTAAACTTTAGGAACCCTTGTCATCAACAAACCAGCTGAAGTTACTCTCTCAAAGGGGCTAGGGCAATAGTACAGAGCATAGGACATTTGCCTTGCACATGGCTGATGGGGGTTTGAACTCCCTGCATCCCATATGGTGCCCAAAGACTGCCAGGATGTTTCCTGAGTTCAGTACCAGGAATAATTCCTGAGCCCCAAAACCAAACCAAACAAAAAATAATTCTCTATCATAGGTTGTAAAAAGAAAAGTCACTGCAAACCTTTTGGTGAAGGAAAACTGTTTTCAGCCCCTTTGCCTACAGGAGTGGCCGGCAGAGACAGCGATGCCTGAACTGCAGAATCCATCTTTTCACAGTCTAGGGTTGGAGAACTGGGAGCCGACTTCCTGGTCACTTCCTGCTGTCTTTCCCGAACTGCTAGCTCTTGCCTTAAATCTGTGAAATTTTGAAACAGAAGTTGAACAGGGAAGCAAATACATCAAGGAAAGTCACATTCAAAATGTCTTAAAGACATCCTTCTTAAGTTTTTATTTCTCAAAACTGAATTTCCAATTTAAAGCCTCTTATTTCAAGGGGATAAAATGACACTTTTACTATATTACCCTTTAGAAATTAAAAATTCGAGTTAAGGATCGGGGATCTCACCCAGTGGTATAGTATAGGCACTGCATGTGAGGCACTGAGCTAAAACCCTGATACTATTTTTTTTTCCTTTTTTTTGGGTCACAGCCGGCAATGCTCAGGGGTTTCTCCTGGCTCTGCACTCAGGAATTACTCCTGGCGGTGCTCGGGGACCATATGGGATGCTGGGGATCGAACCCAGGCCGGCATGGGCCGCCGCGCAAGGCAAACGCCCTACCCGCTGGGCTATCGCCTCCGGCCCCCTATTTTTAAAATACCGATAAAAATGCTACATTTTATTTTTTAAAGTTGTAACTAAATAATAGTTCACTGTCTGTCTGTATCACTGTCTTCCCGTTCATCATCGATTTGCTCGAGCGGGCCCCAGTAACATCTCCATATGTCTTGTCTCATGCTAGTAGCGCCCAAGGGCATCTGCTTGCTCCAGGAACATAAAGAGCCTCAATCCATTCCGGAATGAGGACTATAATTGTTACTGGTATTTGGCATATATATGAAATACAACACGGGTAGCTTGCCAGGCTCTGCCGTGCAAGTAGCATACTATTGTAGGCATCTCTAAGCCCAGCATTTATTGATGAACCGCACGGCCGCGCAGACCGCGAGCGAGCCAGGCGCCCGATAGGCTGGTCTGCTGGGTGGAGGTCTGACGAGAGAGAAGGCCGGATGTGGAAAATGGAGGCCCTCATGGAGTGGGGGGGTCGTCTGGCTTGTTGCGAGACTCTGCTGGGATGGTGGGCCAGGGCTAGAACCCACCATCCCTCCCGGTGCCTCGTGAGCAGCTGGTCACAGGGAGAGCCAGTAGCAGCTCTGCCCCATGTCTGCTAGTCATGTATGTATTATGTATCTGCTAGTTATGTATGTATTAACTATATTATACAAAAACAAAAGCACAGTTCAAGAATTTAAATTCAGAATAATTTAAGAATTCTTTATCAACTCTTTGACTTTGTTTTGGGCCACACCCAGATGTGCTTATTCTTGGCTCTCCTCGCTCAGATATCAATCCTGGTGGTGGGGCCCTGGGGACCATACTGGTGCCAGGATCAAATCAAGGCAAGTCTCCTTCCTGCATATTTTCTCTCCTCCCCCCCCCCAAAAAACTGGCTGGGTCAACATTTACAGATCAAGTAACATAATATACTCTCAACAAAAGGCAAGAAAAAAAACCAGATGACTCTTATCAATTCAATATCATCCTTGTTTTGTTTGGGGGGCAATGCCAGCCTGTGTTTAGGGCTTACTCCTGACTCTGCACTCAGGGATCACTCTTGGCAGGCTCAGGGGACCATGTGGAGTGCTGGGGATTGAACCCAGGTCAGCCGTGTACAAGGCAAAAGCCTTATCCTGCACACTGTCGCTCTGGCCCCCCATCTACTCATAATGTTATAAAAAATTACCCAGGCCAGAGCAACAGCACAACAGGTAGGGCATTTGTCTCGTAAGCAGCTGACCTGAATTCAAATCCTGACATCCCATATAGTCCCCAAGCACCAACAGGAGTAACTCCTCAGTGCAGAGCAGGAGCAACCCCTGAGCATCACTTGGTGTGACCCAAAAAAGCAAAAGGAAAAAAAAACCATTACTTTAACAAAGTAAAGTTAGAGGGGCCTAGGCAACAGCACAGCAGGGGAGGGCATTTACCTTGCATGTGGCATCCCAATAAGTTCCCTGGCACGCTGCCAGGAGTGATTCCTGTGTGCAGAGCTAGAAGTAAACTCTAACCATAGACTGGATGTGACCCAAACACAAAATAATTTAAGAAAAACCTTCATCAAGATAGTAACATAACTGAGAGGGAGAGGAGTTGGCGTCCTGGGGGAGGGAAGTGGACACTGGTGACGGCGTGGTGCTGGAATCATTGCATGAGAAACCATCATTAATAGCACTATACACCACAGAATCTCAATTTTTAAAAGTAAAATCTTAAAACAGTAATAGCCATTTATAACAAACCCATAGCCAATGCCACCCTTGAGAACAAAAGACTGAAAGTCTTCCCTCTGCAACTGAGCACAAGGAAGGGTACCCACTTTCTCAACATGTCAAAATGACCATTCTACCCAAGTATAGAGATTCAATACAATCCCCATCAAAATTACAATTACCATCTTCAAAAAGTTAGATGAATACTGTATCACTGTATCACTGTCTTCCTGTTCATCATCGATTTGCTCGAGCAGGCACCAGTAACATCTCCATATGTCCTTTCTCATGCTAGGAGAGCCCAAGGCATCTGCTTGCTCCAGGAACATAAAGAGCCTCAAACCATTCCATCAGGTCATGGGAATGAGATCTATAATTGTTACTGGTATTTGGCATATCAAATACGACACAGGTAGCTTGCCAGGCTCTGCCATGCGGGTGGCAGACTCTTGTAGTCACCGCTGATCTCCCAAGCACTGCCCATATTCATTAATGGGATATAAATATACACCAGTGTTCTACTAGTGTGGGAAATGGTAATGCCAGACTAGAACTCAGCATTGAATATACATGATAAAACCTGAATGTCTGTAGGGCAAGCCACATGTGGGGGGAGAGGGGAGGAAAAATGCCTGATATAGAGGTGGAAGGGAATGTGGGGATATTGGTTGTGGGAATGGGGCACTGGTGGAGCGACAGGTGCTGGAACACTGTGTGAATAAAACCCAATTATGAAAATCTTTGTAACTGAATATCTCATGGTGGTATAATAAAAGAAAAAACTGTATGGGGGCGGAGCTGGAGCAGTGAAAACTTAAAACATGAATGAAATGACTGGAACTGGAGAGATTGTACAGTAGATGGGCATTTGCCTTGCATGCAGTGGTCAACCTGCATTTTTAATCCCCGCTTACTCTATATGATGTCCCTTATAAGCACAGCTAGGAGTGACCCAAAAAATATTTCACATGCTCATGAATGTGAACCTTAGCTAAGAAACACATGAGGAGAGGAGGAAACAGGGACTACATGATTCTTTTCTTTTTGCTTTTTGGGTCACACCTGGCTATGTTCAGGAATTACTCCTGGCAGTGCTTGGGGAATATGGGATGCTGGGGAAGGAACCCACGCCAGTCACGTGCAAGGCAAGAGTCTGAAGCACTGTACTATCACTCAGGCCCTGGGAACAAGACACTTGGTCAAACTCACAATCGTAGGAGCCAGATGTTGGGAAGGGAAGAAAGTATAGTTAATGTTTCAGGATTTTGTTTGTTTGTATCAGTATAGTTACAATTTCAGGATTTTGTTTTTATGCCACAGTGCTTGGGGGAACATGACATGCTAGGACTCGAGCCCACTACTAATAAAATTTTTATTATATTATCATAAAACTCCATAAATCACTGTATCACTGTCCTCCCGCTCATCATCGATTTGCTCGAGCGGGCACCAGTAACATCTCCATATGTCCTGTCTCATGCTAGTAGAGCCCTAGGGCACCTGCTTGCTCCAGGAACATAAAGAGCCTCAATCCATTCAGGTCATGGGAATGAGGTCTATAATTGTTACTGGTATTTGGAATATCAAATACCAAATACCAAAATAATTGTTACTGGTATTTGGCATATCAAATACGACACAGGAGGCTTGCCAGGCTCTGCCATGTGGGTGGCATACTCTTGTATTCACCTCTAAATCCAGCATTTAGAGATTATCTATAAAAAAAAAAGTGAACAGCAATGATCACTGAAGATGAGTTTGTGGGTTTTTTCGTCAATTCTGAAAAAAAAATACACAGGAGGTATAGTATTTTCTGACATTAAATTATACTATAAAACGTTTATACTACACATTTACACTATAAATGTATAATCAAAACATCATAGAATTGGAATAAGGAAAGACTGAACAATGGATTGGAATTGAGAGTTAGAGATAAACCTCTTGGCTTGGAATACGACATGGAGCAATGAAAGTGTCTTCAACAAAAGATGCTGAGAAAACTAGGTAAAGCATAAGAGACAGACAGAGAGAGAAAGAGAGAGAGAGAGAGAGAACAGGAGAGGAGAGAGGGAAAGGGATAAAGGATGGGCGTATGGGAGGGAATACAGGAGGGAGATATTGAGGGTTGGGTAGAACAGGAGTTTAGGTGCTTGTCTAGGACATGGCTAACTCTGGTTCAATCCCTGGGACCACATATGGTCCCTACACCACCAGGAGCAGAGAATCAGAAATTAGCACTGGGTTTGGTTAAGTGCAGTCCAAAAGCAAAAAAGAAAAAAAAATGATCCATTTCATACTATACATAATTAATTCAAAGTAACCTTGAATCCATAAAATATAAAGAGGAAAATATAGGCAGACCACTCCAGAATCTAGTCTTCAAAGGTGTTTTTAATATTTTATCACATTGGCAATGATAATTAAATACTACATCAAATTTAAAAGCTTTTACATCATTAATGGGCTAGAAGACAGTATAGTGGATAAAACACTTTTCTTGGACATGTCTGACCCAGGTTTAATTTCCAGCAACCTATAGGGTCCCCCAAGTCCACCAGAAGTGATCCCTGAGTGCAGTCAGGTAAATCCTGGGCACCACTGGGTATGGCCAAAAAAAATTAATGAAAATTTCTACATGGCAAAAGATACTCAGACTGAAATAGAAAGGCACCCTCATGAGTGGGAGAAGGTATCTGTGCACAATACATCAGCTAAAGGACTAGCAGTTAATGGACAGTTAGACATAGGCCCTAAGAGACAGCAGATGGGCTAAAGCACCTGTCCTGCATGCAGCTGACTCAGGTTTAATCCCCAGCACAATACCCCGCACACAATCAGGAATAATCCCTGAGCACAGAGCCAGGAATAAGCCCTGAGCATTATCAAGTGTGGTCAAAAATGCAAAAAATCTTGACCCCAGGGCAACGAATGTTGTGTGAGGACTTGGTCCCTCATGCCTAATCACATGCCAGGCACCCGTCCCCATTCCCGGTGAGAATCCCAGTACCGCCCAGGCACCACCATGCGCCTGGCTCTCACAACAATATTTTCTTAATATTAATAGGTAATAAAGAAAAACTATCACGAAGTGATTTAAAACTCTGGCTTAAGGATATTTTACTAATGAGCAAAAACACTGTAAATTATAAATTTTTACCTCTTGCTTCATCCTTTAACCTCTGCACAGAAACCAACAAAGATTCCTTTTCATCAAGTTCACTTTCTAAAAACGCATTTCGTTCAATGGCCTGATTTAGCCTTTGTTCAAAGTCTTCCAGTGAAACTATCGTTGCCCTAAAAAAAAATAAAACAAGACTTCATGAAATAAGAAAAGAATGTGCAAATAGCTAATCAAAAGAAAACAGTTTATTTCATGCCATTTCCTGAAGCCTGGCCCAGTTGGAAGAGAATGATTTCACCGTTCAGAGGTAGCCGGATCTGCTACTATTTAGGTCTAGTCAGTATCTTCTTTTATCAGAAACTCCCGATCTCTCAATCTCTCCAAGAAAGGACACTTACACTCCCCACTAGATTTTAAACACAATCCAATTAAGTTTGCAAATTTTTCAGGAAGAATTTTCCCTTTTTCAACAGTTTCACAAATGTAAAAAATGTATTTAAACACAAAATAAGTCCCACTCCATTTTCTTCTTTTCTGCCATTTTTCTTCTCCCTGCATTTTGTTCTTCTTTAACAAAAGCAGAGGCCAGAGCAATAGTACAGCAGGGGAGAATTTGCCTTGCACACTGGTAATCCAGGCTTGATCCCCAGCATCCCTTATGATAATGTGAGCAGCGCCAGGAGTAATTCCTGAGTTCAGAGCCAGGAGTAATCCCTAGCATTGCCAGGTATGACCCCCCCAAAAAAAAAAACCCCATGTACCTTCCTCCTACCCACTACATGATAGATACATGGTATCTATTACGGAAATCAAAATTTCCTAGCCTCAAAAATTTTGTTGTTGCCTGGTTTTGGTTTTAGAGCCACTCCTGGCAATAATCAGGGCTTACTCAGGCTCTGAACCCAGGGATCAAGGAACATATAAGGTGCAAGGGATCAAACGGGTCCTCTGGCATGCAAGGTGACCACCTAACCCGCTGTACTATCCAGCCCATGATCTCAAATTTCAAGTTTTAATGCTATGTCCAATTTTCTCAAGTCTGGTCAACTCCAAAAATGCTTCTCAATTCAATTTCCTCTCCTAAAATTTTAGTCCTGCTTATTAATATCATCTAAGATTACTCCTACATGATGTTCACATCACTTGACAAATTCTAATTTCTCAGTATTATTTTCTCACACTAATACACCCAGCAAGGCTCAGGGGTTACTCTTGACCCTACACTCAGGAATTACTCCTGGCAGTGCTCAGGAGACCATATGGGATGCTGGGGATCGAACATGGGTTGGATGCGTGCAAGGCAAACGCCCTCCCCGCTGTGCTATCATTCCAGTCCCAGTATTTTGTTTTATGATTATTAAATAGCATCCACCCACCCACGGATCCTTTTCAAACCCAGCACACAGAATCTGGCCCCAATCACCTTCTGTCCTTCTGTCCAGTCTCATCTCACTCAGTCGTTTATTAATCAAAGTAGAGAATTAGTAACTCGTGACACTTTCCTGTCTCCTTTTGCATCTCTCTCCCAGTTTAACTTCCACGCCTCTCTGCAGACTCAGCTTCAGTCTCTCTACGCGTCCTCACTGCCCCAGGGTATTTCAGTTCTTCCTTCTCCATGCTCACGAGTGGTGTATGCACTCTTTTCCCTGGAGTACAGATCCCTCGATATCTGTTACACCCAAGGGCAGGAGGCAGCTTATCTTTGTATTCCCAACACTGGCATTGGATCTGGCATTCAGAGTCGCTCAATAAATATTAAGAAAAAAAAAATACCAGACAGTACTTTTAATGTTATATAATTGAGACTGGAAAGGTTAAAAAAAAATCTAGTTACATATATGTAAATATGAAAGCTTGGCACAGTAAAAGCAAGCCACTACCAACCACTTTTTAAGGAAAACATTATTTTGATAAAGTCATCAGTCTTTTTTTTTTTTTTTTTTTTTTTTTTTGCTTTTTGGGTCACACTCAAAAATTCCTGAGCTCTTCACTCAGGAATTACTCCTGGTGGTGCTTGGGGACCATATGGGATGCCGGGGACTGAACCCAGGTTGGCGCGTGCAAGGCGGCCCTACCCTGTGCTATTGCTCCAGTCCCAAAAAGTCATCAGTCTTAAAAATAAAGAAGGACTAGACAGTCCTTTTAAACTGTAGAATTCAGATGAGATCAGAAGACCTACAAAAGTGCAGTACACTGAAAACAGAAGAAAGGGTAGAGAAATGAGTAAGACATGTTTAAAGAAAAACTACCAATAATGGCATACAAAAGAAGGAAGGACAGGGCAGGAGCTATAGCACAGCAGGGAGGGCATTTGCCTGGCACGCTCAGGTTCAATCCCCAGCATCCCATATGCCTCCTGAGCACCACCAGGAACAATTACTGAGTGCAGAGCCAGTAGTAACCCCCGAGCACTGCCAGATGTAACCCAAAAAAAAAAAGGGGGTGGAGGGAAAGACAAATGGAAGAGAACACTTCAAAGGGTTAGATGAGGGTTAGTTGGTTGGTTTGTTTTACGTGAAGTCATTTTGTTTTCCTGGGAGGAAGATATAGATGGTAACTTAAATCTAAGCACAAAGTTCGCCACTCATAGCAACCTTGCTTTTCCACCCAAGTGCACATCACCTACTTACCTTTTGCTCGCTCCAGGTCATCATTAGCCTGCTCCAGCTCTCGCACATATTTATGCAACTGCTCCTTAATGGCCCGAGTCTGACTTAAATCATCTTCTAATACTGACACCTGCTTATAGCTCTGTGCATATTGATGTTCTAGTTTTTCCTAAAGGTGGGCAAGAAAGGAAGTATGTCATAACAATTTATTTTAACAAAGAATGTAATCTAAGTTAAAGATACGGGAACCCAAAGAATTTACCCACAACCTGAGTAATAATATCCCTTTCTCCTATTCACAGTGTAAATAAGTTTCATTACAAACACTTTAACTCATGTATAACTTAGATGTTGAACTATTTTCCTCACAGAAAGTGAGCTAATAAAGACATCTCTGAAAAGAAGTAAAATAAAGAAACTTGCGTCCGAAGCCCCAAACACGGCGGGGGAACAGCCAGGTTATCAGGCTGAATAAAGTCATGGGAAAGCACAAAGAATTTCCCCTAGACTGTCACCCAGAGTTCAAATTCCCTACCCATATTCGCCTATCCCCATGTTCCCCAAATCTATTCACTCCCCAGACCCAGAAATACCTTCAAACACTTCTCTAAGCAAGAGGTAATAAACAGAAGCAGAATTCCCTTTCCAAGGTAAATGACCAAACTACACTTGAACAGTGAAGGGACACGTCCCATGGCCACCACCATGTAAACAGCCCAGCTTCACGACTAAGCTCAGAAGAGATGCCAAGCCAGGTCAATGAAACTTGGGGAAACACAGGTCTTCAGACTGAAAACTCTGGGGCCCCTCGGGAGGGAGGCAGGTCAGAATCATCCCCAGGCGACAGATCCTGGAGGAGGCAGTCGCAAACAGGGCAGGACTACACCTCGAAATTCCACAATATTGACGTATCAGCCCAGTAGGAAGGAGCTTGGCAAGTCAGATGATAAAGTAACGCACAGAAGACTCAGCAACAGCTCAGTAAATCTTAAGATAATGACTTTATTAAAGTTATTAACCCAACTGTGAAATACAACAATTTTCAAAATCTTCTACTGAACTTTTTTGATAATTCCAGCTACCACTTTATTGTAATAAGCAATATAAACTAGTCTGTGCCTGTCAAGGGGACAAGCTTAGGGGTGGGAAACAGGACAATGGTGGAGGCACTGGCGTAGGAACATCAAATGCCTGAAACTATTGTATTATGAGCCACTTTGTAAACCAGGGTGTTCAAATAAAGTTTTTAAAAAAGAAAATTGAAGAGACTACAAACAGTAATGAAATGTATTATTTCATACAAATATAATGTTAAAATACCACCAAATGAGAAAAACTTGCAAAACAATACAACAGCTTTGAAAATTATAGGAACTACATCTAATTTTATGGCTAGGAAATCCACAGTGAAATTTTAAACACCATAGTGAAACACTAAACTCTGAACCACCTCCTCAGAGCCAGAGTACAGCAGCAGGGCATTTGCCTTGCATGCCACAGGCCCAACTTCTATCCCCAGCACCACATATGGCCCCTAGACTCCTACCAGTAAGCCTGAAAACTGCCAGTTGTAGCCAAATAATAATAATAATAAATAATAATAATAATAATAATAATAATAATAATAATAATAGATTTACGAATAAAAAATAGGACTGGAGTGATAGCACAGCGCGTAGAACATTTGCCTTGCACGTGGCCAGCCCAGGTTGATCCCCAATATCCCATAGGATCGCCCCGAGCACTGCCAGGATTAATTCCTGAGCAAGAGCCAGGAGTGACCCCTAAGCATCACCGGGTGTGACCCAAAAAAGAAAACTAGAATAAAAATAAGCCACCTCTTAGTTCCAGGAAAGAACTAATTTCAAACATTCATCCTGAGCTTTGGCCGCCCACCTACAAGATGGTCAGACTTCCTTGTCAAGACCCTGAAGGAACGGTTTGGGGCTCTTCACATTCCTGAATCAACCAGATGCCATTGGGCTACACTGGCACGTGATAGGGTCCAATGGAAATGTTACTGGCGCCCGCTCGAGCAAATCGATGAATAACGGGATGTCAAGTGATCATGCGGTCCTGAGCTCGGAGATATGGCTCAGCGACAGAGCACCTGTCCTGCATATGCCGTGGATTTCATCCCCAGCACCACATACTACCCGTGAACAATTCAAGATAACACCCATAATAAAAAATTTAAAATTCAGTGTCATTTTATACTTTGTTGTTACTACTGCTCTTAAGTCACCTGGATTTATATACTGTTTTCAATACTGCCATAATTACCTTTAATGCTTCCACTTCATATTTCAGTCTTTGGTTGTCAGCCTGCAAGTCTCTATTTCTTTGTTCAGTCTGGACTAATTGTGCTTCCAACTCAGCTTCTAATTCTCTGCTTCCCTCCTGGAATTCAACTAGTTCATCTCGAGCTTCCTGGAAGCTACTCGAAACAAAATGGAAAGGTGAGTTACACCAGGAATCATAAGGATCATCCTGAAGTTAATGATATCAACTCAATAATTTCTGCCTAAATTTGTGCTAATGCAAGAAATGAAGACAACTGTTCTCACCTTCACTATACATTTGAGTTCAATGAAAATATATCTTGGGCCAGCATGCTAAGAGTGACCCCAAGTACAGAACTAGAAACAAGCCTAAGCACTGCCAAGCGTAACCCAAAACACCCTACTCCCCAAAAAGAAAGAAAATATATTATAATCCCCTAAAGAACTTATATTTTCTAACCCATTCCTCATATTTAAGTGCTAATTAAAAAATACATGTTATTAAATCACAAACCAGTTTAATATTTAAATGTGTTTTCCAATATAACTGGTTTCCTCTACCATGCTAATATTTAAATTTAAATATTTAAATTAAATATTTAGATTTAAGTGTTTACTTAAATATTTAAATTTAAGCTTTTTATTTTTTGCTCTTTAGATGACACCTGACAATGCTCAGGGGTTATTCCTTGCTCTGTACTTAGGAGTTAGTCCTGGGAGTGCTCAGGGGATCATATGGGATGCTGGGAATCGAACCTAGGTCGGCAATGTGCAAGGCAAATGCCCTCCCACTGTGCTATCACTTCGGCCCCAAATTTAAACATCTGAAACATTATTCTGAGAAGGAATCCATAAGGATACCCAGAGAACCCCAGCCTAAGGCATCTACAGCACAAAAAACATGAAAAATTCCTGCCATAAATACACATTTTATATTTCCACCACCACAAAATAATAAAGGGCTTTAACAGTAATGACAAACTTATAATAAAGATTTAGCAAATTCTGTTATGCAAAGTAGGAAGAGGCATATTTTTAAATTCTATTTTTTTATTTTAATGCAAGTTTTAGTGTCCAAAAGATTATCCTAAAGGCTTTCCATGTAATTAAAATGTTCCAGGGGCCAGAGCAGTAGTCCAGCGGGTAGAGCATTTGCCTTGCAAAGAGCCAACATGGGTAGGATCCCCAACATTCCATACGGTCCCCTGAGTACCAGGAGTAATTCCTGAGTACAGAGCCAGGAGTAAACCCTGAGAATCACTGGGTGTGACCCAAATAGCAAAAATAAATAAATTAAATTAAATTAAATGTTCCATATGCCCTCACAATCCCCCAAAGCTCTTCTCCTTTCATCAAACTAAGAACTCAAGTTTGTGATAAGCCCTATCTCCAAAAGACAATACAAGGCTAAAATCAATTGCACAGTCAGCCAAAAACAGCCCAGTGTAGTAATAAGCATAAAAGAAGCAAAATGCAAGAAAACACAAGGCCATCAAATTTTCTTGCTAATTTTAGTAATTTGATTAAGTATTTGACATTTTCTGATTTTTATAGACAATGTTATGACTTTTTCTAAACCCCCATCCTAGCACTGAAACCCTGAAATTTAGATTTTTTCAATGCACAAGCTAAATATGGTGTAGTCTAAAAGCTCTCCCCTATATTTAAGATGCTTCCCAATATTACCTTTGTTTATATTTCAAGGAAAGTTCCTTCCAATAAGCAGTTTCTTCCTTTAAACTTGAAAAATCTGGTATAGCTTCACCATCCATGATCAAGAAAGCCTGTGAAATAGTACAGAAAATTTTCTAAATTAAAAGAATCTATAGGAGCGAGCTTCAGAACTATCTCAACAAGACGCTGGCAGTGGAGTTATCCCATGAAGGCCTGTTCACCAGGTTAAGATCTCCAGAGCCAAGGCGGGATGGGCAGACCAGGTCCCTGGCCTGCCAAAGGTCCAGGCTCCACCCACTCACATGCGGCTCAATTACAGAGAAAGCCCAGATTCAAGACTGATCTCGAAGAGATGCTGGCAACTGAGTTATCCCAAGAAAGTCCAGTCACCACAAGGCCCAGATCTCTGAGCTCTAGGTGAGACGAGAGCAGACCAGGTTCCCACCCTGCCAAATCCCAGCACTCCACCCACCCATGCAGTTCCCACTACTGCCAGAGAAATGGCCCAGCTTTGGGATTATCTCTGAGAGATGCCAGAGAGACACCTTCATCATCTCCAAAGCCCCTGAAGCGTGCAGATATATACGCTGCTACACAACACCTCCAACTTCACAGAGCTGACAGCCCAGAAGAAAGAAGAAAATTAAATGGGAAAATTGAGTAGAAGCCCACTGACTCAATGAATGAAAATGGTAACACAGAAGGCCCAACTCGCACCTCACAGCTCAGTAAATCCTCAGGCAACTTCCTATGTTATAGTAAGCAACATGATATAAAGTAAATTAATTAGTGCTTGAGTGGGGAGAGGGAGGAAAGGTGAGACTACATGTCGACGTAAGGGCACGTTGCTAGTGGTACTGCAGTTGGAATAGTGAATAACTGAAACACACTGTGACCAACTTCAATCAGTATTTAAAAGAGGTTTTTAAAAACAGTAAAGAAAAAACGAAGTTCCCCTCGTCAGAACTCCACCCAGCAGACGAGCCTATCACAGCCCGGCTCATCGAGATCCACCCCTGCTGCAGTCTTTTTTAACCGGGCCCAGAGCCTCACAACAAGCCAGACGACCCCCACTCCATGAGGGCCTCCATTTTCCGCATCCGGACTTCCCCCTCGTCAGAACTCCACCCAGCAGACCAGCCTATCACAGCCCCACTTGCGTGGCCGCTTGCGGCTGTGCGATTCATCAATAAATGCTGGATTTTGAGATGAATACAAGAGTATGCTACCCGCACGGCAGAGCCTGGCAAGCTACCCGTGTTGTATTTGATATGCCAGATACCAGTAACAATTGTAGACCTCATTCCCATGACCTGATGGAATGGTTTGAGGCTCTTCATGTTCCTGGAGCAAGCAGGTGCCCTTGGGCTATACTTGCATGAGACAGGTCAGATGGAGATGTTACTGGTGCCCACTCAAGCAAATCGATGATGAACAGGAAGACAGTGACAGTGATACAGTGAAAGAAAAAAATATTACTTTTACCCAAGTAAAAGCATAAAAGATTGGATAATATTAAGTGTAGAACATTTTGGATAAAGTTAAACATAAAAACGTCTAACTCAGGCATATATAAACCACTTCCTTTCCCATTCTCAAGGAAGGAAAAGTCATCAACAAGGACCTTCGGTAAAATCCACTAAAGAACTGACCCCATGAAATTATCCTGCAAAGAGAGTTCCAGAAATCAGCTTATAGTCAGATGGTGTTCTGGGAATCAAGTGATAAACAAACTTTCTGTCAGAACTGCATGCCCTTCTCTATTGCACACCTGCTTCCACACCTACTGGAATATCCTGGACAGCTCGTCCTGCTAGGAAGTCAGGTGTCATATTTCCAATAATTAACTGCTTTACCATCTCTTAAAAATATCCTATATCTTTTCAATTTCACCATAAATTTCTCCACAAATTCACTGATCCACATGCACTTCAAGGTTCTTTCATCTTGGTTGCACCAAAAAGGGGGAAAAAATAAAAGCTCTAGATGGAGACACTGGCTCACTAGAGTCCTGCTCGAGTCACAGTTATCCCACTCATCCGAAGCAACAGTGTTCAAGTCCTGTCTGACAGATTTCAGGTCTGCATTCATTTGTGGGATATAAAAATAAATGAGACTAATATCCAAGGTCAAGCAAACATGGACCAGGAGGACTTGTCAATGGTTGGAATCTAATACAAGTGCGTGGGGGAGGGGGTTAGGTAAGACAGAGAAGGGAAAAGTTTGACAATAATAGTTGGGAATGTTAACACTAGACTAGAACGGAGTATTGAGATAGACATGATAAGCCTTTAGTGTCTGTATTGCAAACCACAATGCACAAAAGAGGGATGCTGATGATAGAACTCAGGTTGGCCACATGCAAGGCAAATGCCCTACCTGCTGTGCTATTGCTCCGGCCCCCTGTATTATCGCATACTTAGACAAAAAAATTTATAAACCACACACAGTTGCAAGCTTTTTTGAGAGTGGATTCTAAGGTTCCAACACTGCCATTAACTTCCATAACAAAGGCACCAGATAGACAGTTAAGACACTTGCCTTGTAAAAATAAATAAATGGATGAATGAATGAATTAATTAATTAAGACGCTGAAAGGTGCCAAGTGATAGTTTGAGCAGGGAAGGTGTTTGCCTTGCACACAGCCTGCCCAGGTTCTATTCCAGGCATCCAATATGATCCCGGAGCACCACCAGGAGTAATTCATGAGTGCAGAGCCAGCAGTAACCCCTGAGCATTGCCGGCTCTGACCTAAAATGCCAAAAACAAAACAAACCAAAAAAAAAAAAAATCAGAGGAATACAAGGATACAGAAAGTGAAGTTCTGGGCCAGAGCGATAGCCCAGCGGGTAGGGCATTTGCCTTGCGCATGGCTGGCCCATGCCGGCCCGGGTTCGATCTCCGGCATCCCATATGGTTCCCAGAGCACTGCCAGGAGTGATTCCTGAGTGCAGAGTCAGGAGAAACCCATGAGCACTGCCAGGTGTGACCAAAAAAGCAAAAAAAAAAAAAAAAAGTGAAGTTCTGCTACATTTGAAGGAAAATGTAACCTTAAGTCTCTCCAGATAGTTCCTTAAAGACAGGGCCTGTTTCTTATCTATAAAACTCTTCTGCATGACCAGAAAAAAGGAACATAGATTAAGTTCAACAAATACATGAGCTCTGGAGAGACAGCTCAAAGCTGGTGATGCTCAGGTCTTACTGAGCATAGGTTAGCAAGGCTTAGACTCAATCCCCAGATCACAGGTAAGTTCACTCCTCCCACCCCAGCACCTCATGGAAGACCAAAGACGAAAAACAACTGTATTTTATTGCATAACTGTAGCAAATTTAATGCCAGTTTTCCAAAATATGCAATCATCATGTAAAGTTTTTTTTTGTGTGCTGGTATTATTTAAATATCTTATTATTAATCAGTTGGTGGTCCAAGATTAGAAAGCACAGGATATTCATGCGTATGTTAAAACAGAATAATCCAAATTAGTATACATCTTCAAAACAGCTTAGCAAATATTTTTCTGGTCTAGAAAAAAAAAAGTTAAAATATTAGTTGTTACTGATTTGTGTAGTAACAGTTTAAAAATTTTTTTTTCTGCTTTTTGGGTCACACCCGGCAGTGTTCAGGGGTTACTCCTGGCTCTGCACTCAGGAATTACTCCTGGCGGTGCTCGGGGGACCATATGGGATGCGGGGATTGAACCTGGGCCGGCATGAACCGACTGCGTGCAAGGCAACGCTCTACCAGCTGGGCTATCGCCTCCAGCCCCTTTTTTGTTTTTTAGGCTACACCTGGTGTACTCCTGGGGCCCAGCTTAGCATTTGGAGTCTCTCCTGCAATGCTAAGGAACCAGGTGGTGCGAAGCCTAAAAACGCCTCCTGGCTGAAGTGAGGGACAGCAAGGCCCTAACTCCCATATACTCTCTTCTTCAGTCATACAGCCAAAATTAATTTACCTGAAAAAGTTACTGCAGTGGAGCTGGAGATAGTACAGGGGTTAAGGCACTTGCCTTGCATGCGACTAACCTGGGTTCAATCCTTGGGAAACCCATATAGTTCCCTGAGCTCTGCCAGGAGTAATTCCAGAGTGCAGAGCCAAGATTCAGCCCTGGGCATTGCTGGGTGTGGCCCAAAAACAAAAAAAGAAGACAGAAAATGAATCAGTGTTGTGAAGGATGGACAATCTTATGCCCAAACTTCTGTGCCAATGACTTGCTCTTCAAGCCTGTGTCTCCTGAACAAGTCTCTAGCTTGCTGTTTTGTTTCTTTGCTCGCTTATTTCCACACTGAGAGGCCTGTGTCTCTCTTGAACACAATGCCCCTTTCTCTCTTCTCACATCTTCCTAAGCAAGTTTTATTAATAAAAAAAAAAACTACCTGGCTTCAAAAAAAAGATAAAATTCTGTGCCACTATCAATGGTTTCCTTATCAAATATGCTTTTCTCAGCATGTTATTCATAATGTGTTTGCTTTGCCCTCTGCAGTGTTATCAAATCCATCCAATGCATTCAAAATTTTTGTTTTTGAATATTCTGAGCTTTCCATGAGCTTTAAATTCCCAACTCTTATTTGCCCTTGGAATAGTTCTAAGGATGGGTTCTTATTATTTCCAGTGGTGTTAAGTGATGATGTTCATTATCAACTCAGTTGTAGAAATGACAAAAGCGGTTATTAAGAGATTTATTTACACACACTGATAAAGCACAGGCCGGCTGGCGGGAGTTGCAAATGTTTTTTCCCGGCTCCTGCTGCATCTTCCAGTATTTCTGCTCTTCTCTGAGGTCTTCCTTTATCGCTTCTCTGCACTGCTTTGCAAACTTGGACGTTAGCATTTGGTCGCCTGAGGCTCACGCCTTGCCACGTTGGCGAACGAGCTCCAGAGTTTTTTGAAGACAGGCATCCTTTTGTGGCTTTTGCTCTCTCGGAATTCTTCACACAATCATGGAGGTGCTGAACCAGTCGGTTGTATTCTTCATCGGTGTCATCAAAGACGCCCGCCTGTCCTTCGCCAACTATAAGACCAAGATGACTGCCCTCCAACGTCCTGTTGGATCTATCACATCTTCCAGAAAGGCAATGGAGAAGATTATACATAACTTCTACTTAGATCTCTTTGAGAGCCACGTCCACCTGCCCACATACCAAATTCCGCAGGATGGATATGTTGTTCCCAACGTTCTCCCTTCTGAAATCCAACATGCCATTTCGTCCAATAAAGAAAGGAACAGCACCACGCCCAGACAAAGTCAGACCCGAACACCTGAAGAATCTGCCTTCAGTACTCATCAATACACTGGCTTGGCTCTTCACACACTACCTGTCCGAATGCAAGGTGCCCTCCCATTGGAAAACCAGCAAGACAGTTCTACTGTTCAAGAAGGGAGACATCCGGGGCGCGAGTGATAGCCCAGCGGGTAGGGTGTTTGCCTTGCACGCGGCCGGCCCGTGCTGGCCTGGGTTCAATCCCCGGCATCCCATACAGTCCCCTGAGCACCGCCAGGAGTAATTCTTGAGTATAGAGCCAGGAGTAACCCCTGAGCATTGCCGGGTGTGACCCAAAAAGCAAAAAAAAAAAAAAAAAAAAGGGAGACATCCACGACATCGGCAACTATCGTCCCATCTGCCTGTTGTCTGTCATCTACAAGCTGTTCACTCGAGTCATCCTGAACAGGATTGGCAGAACATTAGATGAAGGGCAACCATACGAGCAAGCTAGCTTCTGAAAGTATTCAGCACAATCGACCATGTCCACACGGTAACCAAGCTCATTTAAGTGTGTAGGGAATTCAGGATGCCGCTGTCTCACGTTCATTGATTTAAAGAAAGCCTTTGATTCTGTGGAGACTGAAGCGGTCATCGAAGCCCTAGTCAGAAAGGGTGTTCAAACCCAATATATCAAGATCCTCCATGAGCTGTATTACGGATTCACCACCAGGATCTCACCATTCTACAAAGAAGTGATCATCAATGTCAAAAAGGGGTTCGGCAGGGTGATACCATTTCACCAAAACTCTTCAGCGCCACCCTCGAGAAGATCATGTGACAATTAGAATGGGAAGGAATGGAAGTGAAGATAGATGGTCGGCAACTACACCACCTCCGCTTCGCTGATGACATCATTCTAATAACACCAAACATTAGCCAAGCAGCACAAATGCTGGCTGACTTTGACCGAGAATGTGGAAAGATATGTCTACAGCTGAATCTCAACAAAACTATGTTCATCAAAAATGAACTAGTTCCAGAGGCCCCATTCACTCTTAATGGAACAAACATCTCTGAATGCAACAGTTATGTGTACCTGGGTCGAGACGTCAACATGATGAACCACCTAAAACCTGGGCTGTACAGGAGGAAGAGAGTGGCATGGAATGCCTTCAAAAGCATGGAAGAAATAGCGAAAAAGACAAAGAACCTCTGGCTCCGGGCACATCTCTTTGACTCCACCGTCCTCCCTGCATTAACATATGCCTGCATTAACATACATAAGAGACCTGGGCCACACCAAAGCAGGATGAGAATGCTATTCGGGTCTCCCAAAGAGGAATTGAAAGAGCTATGCTTGGAATATCACGCCTCACTCAAGTGAAAGAAGGAATCCGGAGCTCCGACCTCCGTCCCTGTTCCACAGTCAGGGACGCTATCTTGTTTGCCAAGGCATTGAAAATCAGATGGGCTGGACATATAATGCGATTTGGAGACGACCGCTGGACTAAAGCCATTACCAACTGAATTCCACGGGATGTCAAAAGATCATGTGGCGCCCATCTACAAGATGGTCAGACTTCTTCATCAAGACCCTGAATGAACGGTTTGAGGCTCTTTGTATTCCTGAAGCAACCAGATGCCATTGGGCTACACTGGCACATGACAGGGTCAAATGGAAATGTTACTGGCGCCCGCTCGAGCAAATCAATGAATAGTGGGATGTCAAGTGATCAAGTGATCAAATGATAAAGCACATATACTAAAAATTTTAGGCTTGAGACGAAAGACAAATGCACATTCACTGCTGAGTACATAGCTGCTCTGCCTACCATGCAAGGCTGATGCAATGGAAAGGTCTATGGTTACATGATGAAAGGTTATACACCAATTTTTGAACTAAAAAACCAGAGTACTAGTTATTGGTGGCAATGATTATGCATTAAAATATAGTATTTGAGCTGACTTACAATCTTTTTATTATTTCCTCTTTAATTTCAAAAAACCACTTGCCTTTTTAATATCTACCAGTTTCACTAGCTTTATTTATTTTTTTTTTATATTTTATTATACCACCATAAGATATACAATTACAAAGAAGTTCATGTTTGGGTTTCAGTGTTCCAGCACCTATCCCTCCACCAGTGCCCATTTCCCACCACCAATGTCCCTAATTCCCTCCCCCTCCCCTAGCCTGCCTCTATAGCAGGTTCTTTATCACTTTTCTCTCTTTCTCTTTCTCTCTTCCTTCTCTTACACACTGTGAATTACAATACATACATTTATAGGTTATCATGTATAGTTTTTTGTCTGTATTCAATGCTCAGTTCTAGGCTGGTATTATCACTTTCAACAATTATTAGCACACTGTTCTCTCCTCCTTCTTACCTAACCTCTGACTTCCACACATTTGTGGTGGATTCCACCTTTGACAAGACCCCTGATCCATGTTTTGCCTGACCTTGGATATTGGTTTCATTTTATATATAAATATATATGTATGTATATATATATATATATATATATATATACACACACACAAATATATATAAAATGCAAATAAATTCAGTCATTCTATATATGTCTTTTTTCCTTCTGACTAATTTCACTCAACATGATCCTCTCCATGTCCATCCATTTATGGGAAAATTTCATAACTTCATTTTTCCTAACAGCTGCATAGTATTCCATTGTGTAGATGTACCACAGTTTCTTTATCCAGTCATCAGTTCTCGGGCACTCTGGTTGTTTCCAGATTCTGGCTATGGTGATTGTGAATAGTGCTGCATAAAAATAAAAATGCAGGTGCGTTTCTGTTGCTTCACTAGCTTTATTAACATTTAAGCACCTATTTCAAGAATGGAATAAACAAAAAGACTTATGGATAATTTATATCTACATCACAATGCACCATCTATTAAAATTAGGGTTTTCCGAGAACAGAGGACTGGTTAAAGAAACAATGGTACATCTACACAATGGAATACTATACAGCTGTTAGAGAAAAAAAAAATGAAGCCATGAAATTCACTTATAAATGGATGGACATGTACAGTATCAAGCTGAGTGAGTGAAATGAATCAGGAGAGGAACAGAAATAGAATGAATGCACTCACTTGTGAGATATAAAAATACATAGTATGAAACTAGCACCAAGGCAATAGAAACAAGGGCCATGAGCACTGGTCCACGATTGGAAGCCTGTCTCAAGTGCTGGGGGGTCAGGGCAGCTGGGACAGAGAAGGGACCACTATCACAGTGACAGCTGGAAAGGATCACTCTGGATAGGAGATGTGTGCTGAAAGTGGGTAAAGAACCAAACATGATGGCCTCTCGGTATCCGTATTGCAAACCATAAGAGGCAGGGAGGGGGAGAGAGAGAAGGGGGAGGGGAATGTGCATAGTATGCAGGAATAACAGCACTCCAAAGACAAACAGCAAAGAAAATATTTCCCAAAAATGTATCATCAGACTTGGAAAGTAATTTTTTTTCCTATTTTGGTCTTCAATTTACCACTATTATCATGTACTACGCCTGTGGAAAGCAGGGATTTAATGAACAAAAAAAAAATTATGTATTTATGCCCTTCCAATTTTTCAGTCTTTGATAATATTTCACAGCCTTGTTCTTTTCCAAGTGACTATTTCTTATTTTTTCAGTTTCCAGAGAGGATATCAAAAGGAAATAAAAATATTCCAAATGGTCAGCATGTGACCAACGTGGGTGTTCCCGCTTGTTACTCCAGAGCAAGGGCTGAGCCGACCACCACCCCGGCCTGAGGCGGCGTGAGAAGCAGGCAGACAGTTGCTGGCATCACCATGGAGGGCAGTGGGGAAGTGGCAACAAAACCACCGGGGGCTTGGCCGGATTTTTAGGATCCAACGGCACAGGCTATTTGCAGGCAGATCTGGCTGGCATCCCACTAACTGGTATGAACCCTTTGTCTCCATATTTAAATGTGGATCCAAGATATCTTGTACAGGATACAGATGAGTTTATTTTACCAACTGGAGCTAATAAGACCAGGGGAAGATTTGAACTGGCCTTTTTTACTATTGGAGAATGTTGTATAACAGGAGCTGCATTTGGAGCAATCAATGGTCTACGACTAGGATTGAAGGAAACCCAGAATATGGCCTGGTCCAAACCAAGAAATGTCCAGATTTTTAATATGGTGACTAGGCAAGGGGCTCTTTGGGCTACTACTCTAGGTTCTCTGGCTTTGCTGTATAGTGCATTTGGTGTCGTCATTGAGAAAACCCACAGATGATCTCAACACAGTAGCAGCTGGCACCATGACAGGCATGTTATATAAATCTACTGGTAGACTTCGAGGCGCAGCACGAGGTAGTCTAGAAGGACTAACACTTACCAGCCTCTATGCATTATGTAACAACTGGGAGCACATGAAAGGTTCCTTGCTCCAGAAATCTCTCTGAGGATTTTGCCAACTCATGGATGGAGGACACTTTAGTCATTCACGTCAAGTTCTAAGTCAGTTTGGAGTTATTCTTTTAACCTACAATTAGTTTGGAAAAAAATGGGGATTCTGATTTGTTACGGTGAAGATCATGGATGGATAACCAGGACTGGCACTCCTAGCCATTATGAGTTGATACTCTGCTGGCTGAGTAATGTGGTTCTCTTTTCCTTTGGAAAAAAGATTTTACTGTTCTGTCTTCTATTCCCTGGAGCTGGAAAACCACTTACTCCCCAAATTAAGGCCATGCTTGTATGAATTCTGTATCACCATGTTTGCTCATTTAATAATCAAACTGTAATGCCCTGTATTCACAATAAAGGGTGAAAACAGAACCAAAGCCCAACCTAAACATAATAAAAAAAAAAAAATTCCAAAGCTAGAGATCACACACCATGATCAAGTGGGATTCATCCCAGAGATGCAAGGTTGATCCAACGTTCCCAAATTAATGTAGCACACTATCGGGGCCGGAGTGATAGAACATCGGGTAGGGCATTTGCCTTGCACCTGGCCGACCCAGGTTCGATCCCTGGCATCCCATATGGTCCCCCAAGCCCTGCCAGGAAAAATTCCTGCGTGCAGAGCCAGGAGTAACCCCTGAGCCTTGCCAGGTGTGACCTAAAAAGCAAAAAAAATAAAAAAGTAGTACACTATCAACAAAAGGAAAGTTCAAATCATATGATCATATCAATCAATACAGAGGAAGCTTTAAACAAGATACAATACACATTCGTGATAAAAAAAATTCTTAACAAAATATGATTGTAAGGAACCTTACTCAAGATAGCAACAGCCTGTCATGATAAAAAAAAAATTCTTAACAAAATATGATTGTAAGGAACCTTACTCAAGATAGCAACAGCCTGGGGGCTGTACAGATGGTACAGCCAAGAGGGAAGGGCTCTTGCCTTGCACAAGGCCATCAGGGTTCAACCCCGGAATCCCATATGGTCCCCAAAAGTGATCCAGGCAGGCAGAGCCAGGAGTAACCACCCCTGAGTACTGCTGGATGGCATTAAAAAAAAAAAAAAAGTAATGGCATCTATAGCAAACACACAGCTACTATCATTCTCAATGGTGAAAAACTGAAAGAATTTCCTCTGGGATCAAACACCAGGCAAGGATGTCCACTGTTTTCACTTATATTCAATATAGTATTAGCAGTCCTAGCAACAGCAATCAAGAAAGAAAAAGAACTCAAAGGGCTGCAAATTAGAAAAGACTCAAATTATCATTAACTGCAGCTATGATAATAGGCTTATCATCAGACCCAGCAGACCAGCCTATCACAGTCCGGCTCGCAGGGCCGCAAGCGGCCGCGCGGTTCATCACTAAATGCTGGACTTAGAGATGACTGCAAGAGTATGGTACCTGCACGGCAGAGCCTGGCAAGCTCCCCATGTTGTATTTGATATGCCAAATACCAGTAACAATTACAGACCTCATTCCGGAATGGATTGAGGCTCTTTATGTTCCTGGAGCAAGCAGATGCCCTTGGGCTCTACTAGCATGAGACAGGACATATGGAGATGTTACTGGGGCCCGCTCGAGCAAATCAATGAACAAAGGGAAGACAGTGAAGACAGTGATGATAATAGGCTTAGAAGACCCTAAAGAGTCCATAAAAAAAAACTCCTAGAAACAATAAACCAATCCATCAAAGCAGCTGGCTACAAAGTAGACACAAAAAATCTGCTGTACCCTTTGAAGAAGGAAAAGAAAAAGGGCCTATCACAGAATTGATAGGTTGGGAGCATCAAGGGGCAAGGGGGAAATGGGGACATTGTGGGGGAAGTGAGCACTGGTGAAGGGATTGGTATTGGAACATCATACGCCTAAAACTCAATCATGAATGGCTTTTTAATTCACAGTGCTTCAATTAAAATATATATACATATATACATACATACATAAATATATATATATACATTTATTTATTTATATACATACTTTCTCCTCCTGACACTTCCAAGAAGCTCACCGCCAATTTTTTTTTTTTTTTTTTTTTGCTTTTTTGGGTCACACCCAGCGATGCTCAGGGGTTATTCCTGGCTCTGCACTCAGGAGTTACTCCTGACACCACCTATTTTTATCTCATTTTCATGATAATTGATTTTATTGATTTAATATGCACCAATTTACCTGTGGAATTCTTTCTTGGCAATCGGAATTGAACCATATAAAAAAGAAAAAAAATCTGACCCCAGGGCAACCAGCCATAGCATGCAGAGCCTCAGAGCAACGGGGAGAGCTGGCAGTCAGCTCTCCCTAGCCCAGCTGACCGTGAGGCTCCTAGGAGGACAGATGGGCTTTGGGAGTGGGCCCATCACCTCTGGGGCGGGGGGGGCGCGGGAAGCAGCCCGATGACTCCGCCCCACAACAGCTGCCATTTTCGCTGTCCAGACGCTGTAGCACATCAGAACCCGCCCAGGAGAGACGCTGATCTCAAGACCAGATTAAAAGAGTAGCTGGGTTCAAGCCCAGGTAGGCGGCTCCCAGAAGTGGAAGTCACCAGGCATTCATCAGATGGAGCTGGGGCCACCCCTTCCCCTCTCTATCTTGTTCCCAAGCCCAATGGACCCACCCAGGAACTGCCCTGGGGCGACCAGCCATAGCATGCAGAGCCTCAGACGCCAACAGGGAGAGCTGGCATTCAGCTCTCCTCTAGCTCAGCTGACCATGAGGCTCCCTAAGTCCATCAAACTAGTGGAACCAATCATGTCCTAGAATATACTACATTCCACGATGTGTAGGAAGGTAGGCAGGAGGAGAGATAGAAAGAGAGAAAGGAGATACAGAACCCGCCATGGAGGTGGGCTGGGGGAGGGGGGTGGGAGATGGGGACATTGGTGATGGGAGATGTGCACGGGTGAAGGGATGGGTATTGGAACACTTTAGAACCAAAACTCAAACATGGGCATCTTGTAATTGTATGTCTAAAGGTGATGTAATTAAACAATAAAAAAATCTGCTGTATTCCTATATGCAAATAACGAACCACAGTGAAACCAGAGTTTATTTTATAGTGTCCAAACAGCAAGTACCTAGGAATCAACCTAACAAGTACCTAGGAATCAACCTAACAGAAAATGTGAGATATCTTTATCATGGAAACTATTCAGACATTTGAAAAAGATACAGAAGGGCCGGAGAGATAGCCCAGCAGGTAGGACGTTTGCCTTGCACATGGCCAGCCAATGCCGGCCCTGGCGGTTCAATCCCCGGCATTCCATTTGGTCCCGAGCATTGCCAGGAGTAATTCCTGAGTGTAGAGCCATGAGAAACCCCTGAGCATTGCTGGGTTTGACCCAAAAAGCAAAAAAAAAAAAAAAAAAACAGAAAACTGAGGGGGAAGTAAGAGAAAGTAGACAGGAAGTGATAAAGGGCAGGGGTCAAGGGTCAAGAGTGGTGTAGAGTCCTGGTATAGCTGTATACCCAAACCATTATTATTATTATTATTTGACACTGTGACTTACAAAGATATTCATAGTTGAGGTTTAGGCATATTGTGTTCCAGCACCAGCCCACCGCCATTGTCTAGTGGATGGGGAGGATGAGTGGGAAGAGGGAACCTGGGGATACTAGTGGAGTGAAAATGACAATGGCGGTGGGCTGGTGCTGGAACACAATATGCCTAAACCTCAACTATGAATATCTTTGTAAGTCACAGTGTCAAATAATAATAAAAGTTTTCAACTATAGAAAATGGAAGAAATATTTTAATGTGCAAGGATTACCAATCCATGACACAACTGACATATTGACAAATTAATACAACAACTGAGATACTGTCAATGAATGTTATGAAACGACCGTCCTACCTACATTATTATATAGTTCAATGCAATCCCAATTCCATATTCCAATGTCATTTTTCAAGAACTCAGAATGGTGAATAATAAAGTTTGTATAGAATTATAAAACACACGAACAGTCAAAGCCATACCAAGAAATAAAAAATTGAGGGGGCTAGAGTGATAGTACAGCAGGGAGGTTGTTTGCCTTGCACGAGGCCAACCTAGGTTCAATCCCGGGATCCCATATGGTTCCCAGAGCACCGCCAAGACTAATTCCTGAGGGGCAGAAACAATAGCACGTCGGTTAGGGCATTTGTCTTGCATGCGGCCAACCCAGGTTTGATCTCCAGCATCCCATATGGTCCCATGAGCACCGTCAGGAGTAATTCCTGAGTGCAGAGCCAGATTCTCGATCACAGGGTTAGAATCAAGTACCCAAAGAAAAATCCCTGATCTATGGTCACGTGCTTCTCCGAAGAAGACAGATGGCCACAGACATGAGAAACTGCTCATCACTTATGATCAGGGAAAGCTAAATCAAAACAGATAAGTATGTCATACCAGTGGAAATAATCTGTGGAGGCAGAGCTGTGGTGAAAAGCTCTCATCCAGTTTTGGTGGGAAGGTTGTCTGGTTCAATCCCTATGAAAATGTATGGAGATTTCTCAGAAAAGTACAACTACAGGGGCAGGAGAGATAGTACAGCAAGAAGGGTGTATGCCTTGGAAGCAGCATACCTGAGTCATTACCATATGATCCCCGAAACTCCCACCAGGAGTGATCCCTGAGTGCAGAGCCAGGGGTAAGCACTGAGCTCAGATCGGTCTGACCCCCCAAAAAAAAAAAAAAATCAGAGCTGCCATAAAACTCAGCAATTCTACTTCTAGGTACCTACCCCTAAGGGGCAAAAACTTTCATTCAAAAGTAAATAATGCATACCATTATTCAGCACCTTTTTTTTTCTTTTTGAGTCACACCTGGCAATGCTCAGCTCTGCACTCTGGAATTACTCCTTGCAGTTCTCCGGGGACTGTTGCAGTACACTGTTGCCCAGAGCCTCTGCATCTTGCCTGACATCACCTCCTGCAGGCCACTTTGTAGATGGAGCAGAAGGACAGTTTGAATGTGACACTTTATCTCACCATGTATTCTATGCTAGCTGGTATAAATATTTTTTCTCATGCTGCCACAATCATTGTGGGACTAGATAGATCTTACCAGTATATTTACCTGGCCACATTGGATCTCTAAGTAATTAGACCAGAGAGAAACGCTGTTTCCCTCCAAGCAAGCAAGTATGGCTCTCTAATAAGTCTAAAGGCTAATATACAAAACAACTATGAGGTAAAAGATGAGACTCTAGTGAAGGCTTGGAGAAATATATAGCTCTCTGTTTTCTTCCCTGTTAGGCCTTAATACGTGGTGGTGGTCACCTTGGCCTAGGATTCTAAACCTGGGGCCCAGCCGGGAAACCTAAGTCCAAGGTTTTCCTGTTGCTGGATTGTATACCAGAACCTGTGTGAGTAAAGCCTTTTGAAACTTTGCTGGAATCTCAGGTGTTTCTCTGCCAGCAGCCGCTGATTCCCTGGGGCAGAAGGGGATGACCTACACCCTACTCCTAGATTCTGTCAAGGTGCCCAGCGATCCCGCAGGGGGACCATATAAGATGCGGGGAGATCGAACCCAGGTCGGCCAAGTGCTAGGCAAACACCCTACCCACTGTGCTGACATGCCGGCCCCCTCACTGCAGCACCTTATATATTAGCTAGGATATGTAATCAACAGGTGTCCAATGACAGATAAACAAATAATAAAGGTGTGGCATATATACTCAATGGAATATAATGCAGCTGCACAGGATAATGGCATCCTGCGATTCACCACAACCTGGACAGAAATGGACAAATCATGTTACATAAGACAAGTCAGAAGGACAGATATGGGATGATCTCACTTATCTGTGCTACGCAGCATAACAGGACTAGGGGATGTGAGGTATCAAAGGTGGGGACATTGGTGACGGGAGATGGGTTCGGGTGGAGGGATGGGTGTCGGAACACTGTAGAACCATAACTCTACATGAGCATCTTGCAATTGTATGTCTAAAAGTGGTGTAATAAAATTTGAAAATAGATAGATAGATAGATAATGATAGATAGATAGATAGATGATAGATAGATAGGTAGGTAGATAGATAGATAGATAGATAGATAGATAGATAGATAGATAGATAGATAGATAGATAGATAGATAGATAGATAGATAGATAGATAGATAGATAGATAGATAGATAGATAGATAGATAGATAGATAGAGTTCAGCAGTTAAGGTACCTGCCTTACACAAGGCCAACTGGGATTTGATCCCTGGCACCCCATATGGTCCGCCAAGCCCACTAGGAGTGATCCCTAAGCACCCAGTCAGGAGAAAGTCCTAAACAGTCAGGTGTGGCCAAAAAATTAAAATAAAATAAAACAATAAAATTAATATCTTCATTGTGCAACCTACTCCAGTTGGGAGTTGCCTGGTTATCAAAGTGAGCCTAGAAGGTGCCACAATGGTTAAATACCCAAAAGACCCATTGCCAAACCTAATCCTTGGGTCCAAGATATGAACCAGAATTTGCACTAAAGGCAGAAAAAGCAAAGTTATCTACCTTATCTTTTGGAGTTATGAAAGATCTCAATCCCAGGCAGGTTTTCAAGTTGGATCTTACAAGTAAAGCTTGAGGATTCGGCTATATTTCTTATATGTTCACTGATCAATTTTAGGGGAAAACAATTCCAGGGGTAAATATTTAAGGTGCTTTAATTTCATGTATTTTTTTCTTGAATTCTTATGTGAACTAAATGTTAACTGCTTTTTCAATTAATAGCTATTTTTACAAGTTGCTTACTTGTTTCTCTAACAGTACTTAAAATCTATACCAAAACCTTTGACTAACATGACCATCACTTTTTCTAGAATCAATAAAAAAAAATTTAGGGGCCAGAGCGATAGCCCAGTGGGTAGGGCGTTTGCCTTGCACGGCCTGCCTGTGCCGGCCTGGGTTCGATCCCCGGCGTCCCATATGGTTCCCCAAGCGCCGCCAGGAGTAATTCCTGAGTGCAGAGCCAGGAGTAACCCTGAGCATCACCGGGTGTGACCCAAAAAGCAAAAAAATAAAAAATTAAAAAAAAAAAAAAAAAATTTAAACAGGGCCAGAGAGATAGTACAGTAAGTAGGGAGCTTGCTTTACATGCATCTACCCTGGATTTACTCCACCACACCAAATATGGTCCCCTGAGCACTCCAGGAGTAAGCCCTAAGTATAGTTCTATGTGGCCCCCAAAAAATATTTTTTAACCAGGGAAGGCCAGAGCGATAGTTCAAAAGGCATAATTTAAATGCAGGAGCCTCATGTTCCATTCTCAGTGCATGGTCCCCTGAGCACTGCCAGGAATGACCAAAATAACAATGACAGAAATTGTTATTTTGTTTGACCTAAAATAACAATGACAGAAAATCTATGCAGGGAACAGCCAGCAGCAGCAGTACAGCATAAATGTTAGAACCTAGACCCTACAACCACCAGAGCCTAGGCCTAATTTCAGACCCCCCAGTTGACTATCAGCTATTCAGAGCCTCAGTTCCTCCTAATAGCAAAATAGGACAAGTATAAAAATTAAGTAGTTAATATTTGTGAAGCACTTAAAAGCCTGGCACATAGTTAATGCGGTAGATATTTCATTTAATTATAAAATTTTGTAATGTACATTAGAGACTTGTAATTACTGCCACAAAATAAAAGAATTTTGCTGTTGTTTTGTTTTAGGGGTCATATCCAGTAGGGTTTACACTTAAATCTGTACTCAGGGATCACTCCTGGCGAACATAGGGGATGCTAAGGATCAAACCCAAGTCAGCCATGTGCATGGTGCTTATGGCTACCCACTAGACTATCATTTCAGCCCAAGAACTTCATTTTTAGTATACAAATCATTTCTTTAATTACTTCTATTAGTAAGTATTCCAATGACACTACACTGCCAAAAAACACTTCAAAGTCTCTTTTTAGACCCTGTTGCATGCCAGATTAGAGCGAGTCAGTTCTTTGTGTTCCAACATTATCTATGCTTCTTCCTACTGCTATTATGTGCTTTGTCACTCTTATTAATCAGACTTACCTTTCCAAAAATCAGACTCTTTAAAAGTGACAAAAAATTTACAACCACTGCAGATATTTAAAGGACATTTTCAGGGTAGGGTGTGTTTGCCTTGCACCCGCCAACCCGGGTTCAATCCCTGGCATCCCATATGATCCCCCATGCACCACCAGAAGTAATTCCTCAGTGCAGAGCCAGAAGGAAATCCTGAACATTGCCAAGTGTGACCCAAAGAGACAAAAATGAATGAATGAATGAATGAATGAATGAATGAATGAATGAATGAATGAATGAATGAATGAAAAGACGTGCAATGGCTGTAAAAGCTAGCTTTCAGTTTGTTTCAAATTACAGTGAGAGGACATAATGACCGTTCTTTGAAACCACGTAGCTGGAGAGTAGGACTATAGAAAGTTAGCGGCATAGAGCCTACACCACTAAAACAATACTTTAACAACACATCTGGGAGTCTGAAGCAGACAAGAAGGATCGGTTAAGTACCCTTACCCTACCCCTGCATTCTTACTCAATACCACATCCATATGGTGGAGGATAAATCTCAAAAGAACAACTTTTACTTAAAATAAGGCATTATCAAACTATGTGATTTGTTTCAAATTTGTCAATATGTTTATTGACTTTCACAATAAACGTTTAGCAAACCATTTGGGGTTTTATTGTTGGATTTTTTTTTTTTTGGGCTACACAATTTGCTCTGGCGCTACTCCTGGTTCTGCACTCAGAAGTTACTCCTTACAGTGCTCAAGGGCTCATAAGGAATGACATGGATTGAACAGTGTTTCCACATGCAAGGCAGGCATCCTACCCGCTGCACTTCTGCTCCAGCCCGCATTGGGATATATACATATATGTATATATGTATATATATATACATATATATGTATATATACATATATACATATATGTGTATATATACATATATATGTATATATACATATATACATATGTATATATGTATATATACATATATAGTATATATATATATTTTTTTTTAAGGAGGGAAGGTTTTGAGGGGTGAGAGGGCTGGACACTTAAATGGGTTCTATCCCCTGAAACACAAACACATGGCCAGTCCCCCACATCCTGTCAAAAAGAAAGCAAAACAAAACAAAAACAAAATTAAGAGGGGTAACCCCTGTCCAAAATGTTTTATTTACAAAGAAACTCCACTCACAGAAATAATAAGAGAATCCATTTTTATCTAGATTATTTGGTTTGAGGCTCTTTGTATTCCTGAAGCAACCAGATGCCATTGGGCTACACTGGCACATGATAGGATCAAATGGAAATATTATTGGCGCCTGCTCGAGCAAATCCACAAATAACGGGATATCAAATGATCAAGTAATTTAGATTATTCAATTCAAATAGTTATTATGCCTCCCACTAATACAAAGTTTTTATTTTCATTTTTAAACTTTTTGTTTATTTTGGGACCACACCAACTCTGCTCAGGGCTTACTCCTGGCTCTGTGCTCAGGGACCACTCCTGGTGTAGCTGGGACAACTATACGGGGGTACCAGGGATTGACTGAACCCAAATCTGCCACATACCAGGCTAGCACTACACCTGCTGTATTCTCTCTGACCCTACTAATGCCAAGTTTAATAACAATTAGAATTCAATAATTCAGGGTGGCGGGTCCCAAGAAATGCTCAGGAGATCTGGATCTGGGGCCACTGTCAGTGAGAGCCTTACTGTACAGTACTGATGGCTCAGAGCTCAAGCTAATAATGCAGTGCTAGTTGAGCTCACCTGATCGGGGCTACCAAGTGCCACCTGGTAAAGAGGTGCTAGGGAGACCTAGCACACAAGTAAGGCATGCGCTCCAGCACTCTGAACTATCTCTCTGGCCTGAAATATTTCTCTTTTAATTTTCCTAAAAAGAAAATCCATATGGGCTGGAGCAATAGTACAATAGGTAGGATACTTGCCTTGCATATGGCCAACCTAGGGTTCAATCCCAGGCATCCCATATGGTCGCTGAGCACCACCAGAAGTAATTCTTGAGGGTCCGGAGCAATAGCACAGTGGGTAGGGCATTTGCTTTGCAGCGGTCGATCCGGGTTCAATACCCAGCATCCCATATGGTCCCCCAAGCACCACCAGGAGTAATTCCTGAGCAAAGAGTCAGGAGTAACCCCTGAGCATTGCCAGGTGTGGCCCAAAAAAAAAAAAGAGTAATTCTTGAGTACAGAGTGAGGAGTAATTCCTGAGCACTGGGTGTGGCCCAAAAAATGAAACAAGCGGAAATCTAGAGCTGGATAGACAGTACAGGAGTTAAGGCATTTGCCTTGCATAGGGCTGAGAGGGCTGGATTCCCACCAATGCATACAGATCCCCAGCACCACTTTGAAGTGATCCCTGAGTACAGGGCCAGGAATAAGCCCAAAGTACTGCCAACTGTGGCCCAAACCAAACAATTAAAGAAAATTCGGATGGGGGGTGTGTTGCAGTACACTGCTGCCTACAGCCTCCGCATCTTGCCTGGAGTTGCCTCCAGCAGGCCACTTTGTAGATGGGGCAGGACAGTTTCAATGTGGCAGCTTATCTTACCCTGTATTCTATGCTGGCTGGTATAAACATTTTCTCCTATGCTGCCATAATCATTGTGGGATTAGCTAGATCTTACAGGTATATCAACCTAGCCATGTTGGATTTCTAAGTAATTAGATCAGAGAGAAATGTTGTTTGCTTCCAAGCAAGTATGTCTCTCTAATAAGTCTAAAAACTAATACAAAACAACTATGAAGTAAAGCCTCTTGTGAAGGCTTAGAGAAATTTATACCTAGCTGGATATTCATTGGTAAAGATAAATACCCTCCTCCACACTACCCTGCAAGGGGTGATTCCAAGATTCCAAGGCAGATCTTAGCTAGGCAGCATTAACATCTCAAAGGACCTGTTTGAGGTCCTGGGAGAAACTCCTGAGGGGAATTGACCCTGACTGCTTTCCTTGTAGTGGGCAGTCTTTGTTGCAAGGATATAAAGTTGGAAATTAGGGACCTCAGCGATAGTCCAGGGGGTAGGGCGTTTGCTTTGCATGCGCCGACCAGGAGTAATTCCTGAGTGCAGAGCCAGGAGAAACCCCTGAGCATTGCCGGCTGTGACCCAAAAAGCAAAATAATAATAATAATAATAATAATAAATAATAATAATAATAATAATAATAATAATAAAAATCTGAAATTATCTGAACATTTAAATTCAGATATAAATTCAGAAATTATCTGAACATTTACAGGAATTTTTTATCCTTTCAAAATCAAGCAATAGGGGCAGGACCAAGAGTCAAGTGGGTAGAGCATTTGCCTTGCATGTGGCCGACCGAGTTCTATCCCCAGCACCCCATATATAACCCCGAGCACTGCCAGGAGGAGTTCCTGAGCAGAGCCAGGAATAACCCTGAGCATGCTAGGTGTGACCCAAAAATAAATAAATGAATGAGTAAATAAATAAATAAATAAATAAATAAATAAATAAACAGATAGATAGATAGATAGATAGATAAATAAATAAATAAATAAATAAATAAATAGGATCAAGTAACAAATATAGTCTGTCTTTGGTCCTATCCAGCTTTCTCTTTCTACTTTACGAGGCACTCAGAAACTAATGCCAGATTAATTTTAAGCTTTATTAACCAAAATTTTTAGTGTGGCTTAAAATAAGAATGAAATAAGTTTTTCAGATGTCATGAAAGCAATTTCTAAGTTTTCTGGTTTCTACTTATGTGTTCCTTGCCCAAAATCAATTTACTTAGAGAAGGGTCAGAGCAATAGCACAGCAGGGAGGGCTACCCTTGCAGCGGCTACCCAGGTTCAATCCCGGCATCCCATATGCTCCCTGAGCACCACCAGGAGTAATTCCTGAGTACAGAACCAGGAGTAATCTCTGGAACATTCATTGCCGGATGTGACCCCAAAAAAGCAAAATAATAATAATAATAATAATAATAACAACAATAACAATAAACAAAAAGAAAAGGAGATTTCAAACAAAATTTACTTGAGAGTCAATAGGCGCCTAGAGGAATGGTGCGGTGTCTTAGAGCGTCTGCCTTGTAAGCACTTGGTCACGGCAGCTCTGCTCTTTCAGCCTAGTATCTCTTCTATCTGCAATTCCTGGCACTGCAATTGATTTCCCGTTGCACAACAGCCAAGTGTGTGTAAGCAACACAAAAAGAGGTGTAAGCACAACTACAAAGATGTGTGAGCACCACCGCCAAGAAGGGCAACTCCTGGCAAGCACGCTATGATTATAGCAGGAACCCCCCAGCAAGCACCACAACTGTAACTTGAGTACCTCAACAAAAGTGCCCATGCTTGCACTCACGTGCAAGCACTGTAAATGAAGCAGTACAAGCCGAAGGGAACCTGGCGACTGTGTGCACGACACAACCTGAAGGGCAACCCTTCAAAGGGTTACATTCACAATGGAGGTTGGAGGGAGGAATATATAAATTTTAAGTTCTTTAATTTTAAAAGGAGCCAGGGAGATGGTTCAAGGGTTAACCCAACACAGATCGGCCTCCTTGGCCATCACCAGGTAAAGGTCCTAAAAGTCCTGCAAAAAGTGGCCCTTGTGGTTTTCAAAAGCAGGCCAGAGAATCACCACATCCTCAGGCTCTAGCACTGAGCCACCAAGGTTTAGCTGAGAACAGCAATGAGT